>JAKSZT010054017.1:7262935-7274520 GCA_026826555.1 Tolypeutes matacus | reverse complement strand
GCGGGCGGGCCTGCCCTCACCAGGAGGCCCCGGGAATCGAACCCGGGACCCCCCATATGGCAAACGGGAGCCCTACTGATTGAGCCACAGCCGCTTCCCTGGAATATCTTTTTCTAACCTTTCACTTTCACCCGGTTTGTATCCCTGGGTCTAAGGTGAGTTTCTTGCGAGCAGCATATGGATGGCTTATGTTTTTTAACCTATTCTGTCAGCCTGAATCTTTTGATTGGGGAGTTCAATCCACTCACATTCAGTGATATCACTGTAAATGCATTATTTTCTCCCACCATTTTATTCTTTGGTTTTCATTTGTTGTATCGTATTTCTGTCTGTCCTTTTACTCTTTTGGTTATCCTTTCTCTGTCCTTTCTTCTATACTGTCCTCCAGGCCTCTCTCTCCTATCTTTTTATTTCAGGTTCTTAGGCTTCCTTTAATATTTCCTGTAAAGGTGGGTTCTTTTTTTAGAAACTCTCTTAGTTTCTGTTTGTTTGTGAATATTTTATACTCACCTTCACATTTGAAGGACAGTTTTGCTGGTTAAGAATTCTCGGCTGGCAGTTTTTCTTTTTCAGTATCCTAATTGTATCATACCACTGTCTTCTCGCCTCCATGGTTTCTGAAGAGAAATCTGTGCTAAGTCTTACTGGACATCCTTGTATGTGATGGTTTGCTTCTCCCTTACTACTCTCAGAATTTTCTCTTTATCTTTGACATTTGACATTCTGAGTTGTGTGGGTCTTGGAGTAGGTCTATTCAGATTTATTCTGATTAGAGTATGGTGCACTTCTTGGACATGTAAGTTCATTTAAAAAACTTGATACAAAAGAATGTAAAATCTCATTAATAGTTTTCATGTTGATTACAGGTTGAAATAATATTTTAGATATATATGGTTAAACAGTGTATTATTGGGAAGCAGATGTGGCTCAAGTGGTTGGGTTCTGGTTTACCATGTGGGAGGTCCCAGGTTCGATTCCCGGGGCCTCCTGGTGAAGGCAAGCCGGCCTGCACGGTGCAGTGAGCTGGCACAGCAAGATGACACAACAAAGGGAAACGAGCATACACAGGAAAATGTACAGCAAGTGGACACAGCAAGCACAAGCAGAAAGGGGGGATAAATAAATAAAATAAATCTTTGAAAAACATCAACAACAACGTATTATTAAAACTAATATCACTTGTTCCTTTTTTTTTATTTTTTATTTTTTTTAAGATATTGCTACTAGAAAACTTAGTTTCATGACTTGCATTTTATTCATATTATATTTCTATTGGTCATTGATGACTTAGAATAGTCTCAAATCCTATACCTCTCCATCCACCCCCCAAAAATAACTCCTATTCTGATTGATAAATTTATTTCCTTATCCTTTTAGTGGATTGCTTAGTTGGTCAGGTGAGTTATGGATGGAGGCTACCTTTCCTCAACCTATGCCACAGGGGCATTGATTCACAGTCCTGTGACCTGTCAATCATTGCAAACCTCATAAGGGGGATCTCTAACATTCCTAACTCTTTGATTTTATATATATATATATGAAGGACCTAAGTAATGGGAATACTGGGCATGGGCAGAACAGAAAGATGAGGGGAATCGGTCGACTCAGTTTGGCTACTTCCTGTTGTTATGGGGCGGCGAAGGATTCCCTTCTGTTATGTCCAGTGGGTTCTGATTTCTGGTCCTGAAGAGGTTGGTATTGGCATTCATGTAGCAAAAAGACGGCATTCACATATTCCTAAGTTGTTGATTGTACAATTTGACATATGAATCAGATGAAAAGCTGTAAGAGACAAGGACCAAAAAGAAGCAGCAGGAGTAATAACAGTAGTTGTGTTATAATAGACAAAAGGATTGATTTTAGGGGGTGAAGAAAAGTAAGAGAGAAATGAGGATAACCGGGATTGATTTATATAGCTGTTGTCTCGGGCCCTCTGAATGATTTTCCTTTTGAAAATATAAAAACAGTTTTGTTAATATAAAAACAACATCCCTGCAGAATTTTAAGAGCCATTTCTGGGGAAGTTGGTGAGCAGATTCACTAGTGAGTCATGGAAACCCTAAGGGTCACACTGGAGTTAGGACATCTGGCAGAGTGTGAACCAGGTGCTGGAGATCTGGAGGAAATACAGTCAGAGGAAGTATATTTTCTGCTTCTAACTTACCATGGCCTACCTTCTTTTCACAGGAGTAGAACAAAGCAGATCTCCTTTGAGGTGAAATGAGTGTCCTTAGTTGGTCCCAGCAGTAGGGCATGAAAAGGAAAGCAGGAACTTCACTGGTACATGATAAAGATATAAGTAGAATACAAATAATGTGGACAGGTTTATGGTACATTCTGCTCAGGTTAAAAAGAAGGACCTTGGGGGCGGATGTGGCTCAAATGGTTGGGCATCTGTCTCCCATATGGAGGGACCTGGGTTTGATCCCCGGGACCTTCCGGTAAAAGACAAAAAAAAAAAAAAAAAAGAAGGATCTTGGAGATGACTAACCTCATAATGTTCGTCTCTTGACTCTAGACAGGTTGCTCTCTGCATCTGATGCATTGCTGTATATTGAGAGCCTTTCTTGAGATGGACCTCTCCTGCTTTTCCATATGGTTCTCTTTCTTGGTTTATGGTCTCATTTTGGTGGAGAAGAGTTGTTTCTTTTGGGTGGTGGGGGGAGAGTGCATGGGAGCTAAATATTTTGAATTCTTGCATGTTTGAAGGTGTCTTTATTCAACCCTCATATTTCATTGAAGATTTTGCTGATTCTAGAGTTTGAGATTATTTTCATTTAGGCGGCCTTTTTTTAAAAATGTCTTCTTGCTTTTGATGTGGCTGTTGAGAATCTGAAGCCATTCTCATTCTTGATATGTTGTTTGTGACCAATTCTTCCCCTACTAGAAGTTTGTAAAATCTTCTTTATCTCCATGATTTGGTATTTACCTCTGATGTAACCTAGTGAAGGCCCATATTCATTCATTGTGCAGGGTACTTGGTGGGGCCTTTTCAATATTTCAGCTTATGCCCTTTTGTCTGGGAAATTTTCTTAAATGTTTCATTCATGGCTTCCTTTCTCATGTTTTCTCTGTTCTCTTTCTGGAGCACCTATTTGAATGTTGCACCTCCAGGACCAATCCTCTTAATTTTATTTCCCACCTTTACCTTTTTGGTTTACTTTCTGGAAAATTTTGTCTAACTTCAAAGGCTTTTTTTTTTCTTTTAACTAATTTTATTAATACATATCAACAAAGCATACAATTCTTCCAGAGTGCACAATTAGTTATACATTCATCACCTCAATCATCATTAGAGCATTTTCATTTTTTTCAATAGTAATAATAAAAAAACAAAGAAGAAAATTCATTACCTCTTGATCTTTCTATGTTTCCCCTGCTGTACATAGCTCCTATTTCTGGCTATTCTTGCACAATTACTTATTTATTTATTATGCAGTTTTATTGAGATATATTTATATACTATACAATCTGTCCATATAGTGTATAATCAGTGGCTTTTAGTATAATCACAGTGTTGTGCATTCATCATCACAAAAAATATTAGAACAATTTCATTACTCCAAAAAGAAAAACTCCACACCCCTTAGCAGTCACCTCGCAATTCTTGTATCCTTTCCCAGCCCTACATAACCACTAATCTAATTCCATCTTTATAAATTGATTTATATTTACATTTTATATAAGTAGAATTATACGATATGTAGTACTTTTTTTTTTTTTTTTTTTTTTAAGATTTTATTTATTTATTCATTTATCCCCCCCTTGCTGCTTGTGCTCGCTGGGTCAGCTAACCACGCCGTGCGGGCGGGCTTGCCTTCACCAGGAGGCCCCGGGAACCGAACCCGGGGCCTGCCATATGGTAAACGGGAGCCCTACTGATTGAGCCACAGCCGCTTCCCAATTTATTTTTATATTTGTTCAAAAATAGTTATTGCTATCTTGTTTTCATTTATTTGTTAGTGAGCATTTTTATGAATAATTCTTGGCTATTTATGTTTATTTTGTTCTAAATTCACATTTTAAAGTGATTATAGCCAGTTTTCTCAACTCCATTAGTTAAAAAATATTCCTTTATCATTGATGTTTTTTTTGGGGGGGAGAAGTACCAGGGATTGAACCCGGGACCCTTGTACATGGAAAGCAGGCTCTCAACCACTGAGCTACACCTGCTCCAGTATCATTGATTTTTAATGTTACCTTTTTTCATATATTAAATGCTAGTATATTCTGTTTAAGTTTTGGGTTTTTTGTCCTATTCCATTAAGTTGTCTCTGACTGCCAGAGTACTACATGCTTACTGATTGTATTGTATGTTTTAATATCTGAAAGGGTAAAAAATTACCCTTTTTGTAATGTTTTTCTTGGGTGGTCTGATTCTTTTATATTAACTGTAAGCTTTTTTCTCAAATTCCAGGAAACACTTTGAGATTTGGACTTTTATTAAAATAAGGATTAGTTTGAGATAAATCAGCCTTTTAGTTTCTCATCCAAGAACATGATATCTTTCTAGTTATTCAAATATTTTTGTCTCAGAAATTAGACATTTTCTTCTTTTAGAGACTACATGTTCCTTATTAAATTGTTACTGTTCTAATATTGGGAAGTTGTTGGTTTTATATAGTTCTTTATAGTCAGTCACTTTATTTTTCAAAGATTTATTTAATCTATTTATTTCTCCCCATCCCCTCGTTGTTTGCATTTGCTGTGTCTGTTTGTCTTCCTTGTTTCTTTAGGAGGTACCAGGAACCAAACCTGGGACCTCTGATGTGGGAGGGAGGTGCCTAATCGCTTGAGCCACCTCAGTTCCCTGCTTTGTTGTCTCATTATGTTTTTCTTCTTGTGTCTCTTGTTGTGTCAGTTTGCCACGCCTGCCCATCGTGCCAGTTGATTGTCTTCTTTAGGAGGCACAGGAAACTGTACCATGGACCTCCCATATGGTAGGCGGGAGCTCAGTCACTTGAGCCACATCCGCTTCCCCCACTTTATTTTATTTTATTTTATTTTATTTTATTTTATTTTATTTTTTGAGGTATTAGGGGCCGGGGATTTGATCCGGGACATCATATGTGGGAAGCCGGCGCTCAACTACTGAGCCACATTGGCTTCTCTGAGTTGGCTTATTGTTTGTTTTTGTTTTTTTCAAGAGGCATCGGGAACTGAACCTGGGACCTCCTGTGTGAGAGATGAGCACTCAACTGCTTGAGCCACATCTGTTCCCCTAACCACTTTATTGAGCTCATTAATTCACTTGGTTTTCTTGTTGAATCTTGTGGATTTTTGAGGTAGTTTATCAGATGATATTTTCTAGTCACAGTTATATGCAACTTTGTAAAAGGTATAGTTTTCAAAAGGAGTTTGCAGAGCTGACAAATACAGCGTCTTAAAATTTTCTATCAGTTGTACATCCCAGAGTCCTTAAGAGTTAAATATCCTGGAAGCGGCTGTGGCTCAATCAGTGGGGCTCCCGTTTACCATATGGGAGGCTGCGGGTTCGGTTCCCGGGGCCTCCTGGTGAGGGCGGGCCCGCCCGCACGGCGTGGTCGGCTGACCCAGAGAGCACGGGCAGCGAGGGGGGGATAAATGAATGGATGAATAAAATCTTTAAAAAAAAAAGAGTTAAATATCCAACTGAAACTTAATTGAATTTTAATTCTTAGTCTTTTTAAAAAAAATTTTATGTATTCAAGCTCTTCGTCATAAAAGACTTCATATTAACATGCAGTGCTTTTCGGAGTGGGGAGGGGAAGGACAGTTCTAATACAGGGGCTTTTACAGGACTTGGGGATTGTCCTGAGTGATGTTGTGGCGATGGATATAGGCCCTTGTACATCTGCGTATACCATGCAGAACTGTGTGGGAGAGAGTGTGGTCTATGCTTAGTGGCAAAGCCCCAGGATGTGTATATCCATCGTAGGTAATGTGCCACACTAATGAAAGATGTTTATGTGAGATGTTACGGGAGGTATGAGAGGTGGAGATCATGGGAATCCCTTTAATTTTCGTGTAACATTTATATAATCTAAGCATCTTTTAAAATATATATGAAAAAAAAAAACATTTATGTAAGCAAATGTACAT
Organism: Tolypeutes matacus; assembly: GCA_026826555.1. Lineage (NCBI taxonomy): Eukaryota > Metazoa > Chordata > Mammalia > Cingulata > Chlamyphoridae > Tolypeutes > Tolypeutes matacus. The sequence goes on along the minus strand of JAKSZT010054017.1, from coordinate 7,268,439 downwards.
ATATGCATTTATATCTATATATCATTTTAGAAATATTGGTTTGTATTGTGAAAAATTTGATTTTTATCCACAATAAAACAAAAAAACAAAAAACAAAAAAAAACATGCAGTGCTGTTGTAGTTGTGGAATCTTTTTGATGGTGGGATAGAAATATTTTGTTCATCTTAATTTTCCCAACTGCCTTTATAACACTGCTCATAGTTGACAGATAATAAACATTTTGTTGAATATGTGGCTCTTGACATTGAAATTGTTAAAGGGAAGTTGTTACAAGAAAAAAAAATTATAAATTCTAGCAAAGTTTTCTGCTTTATTAATATTTAAATATTTACTGAGGGCCAGTAAAGTACTGATCGCCTGTAAAATTAGTGTCTCATTCCCTCTTTCTATTTTCTTAATGCCTCACTTTATATATACCAGAGTTACAAGTGTTTAAGCTTTAATAGCTTATTAGGGAGAAGTGAAACATTCTTTCCAATTGAAAGGGACTTTTTGAGGGTCAAGTCTTTGTTTTTTGCCTTTGTCACTAGCTTTGACACTTGATTTCTTTGTATATTGATTTTTTTTTTTTTTTAAAGATTTTTATTTATTTATTTATTCATTTATCCCCCTCTTGCTGCTTGTGCTCGCTGGGTCAGCTGACCACGCCGTGCGGGCAGGCTTGCCCGCACCAGGAGGCCCCGGGAACCAAACCCGGGGCCTCCCATATGGTAAACGGGAGCCCCACTGATTGAGCCACAGCCGCTTCCCATGTATATTGATTTTATGGTTCAGTAATGATGTACATGGGCATCTTTGCAAAATACAGTTGCTCTGCTTTAATTATCTTGAAATTATCTTCTTTAGAACCATTCAAAAAAGAGAACCCTTTCTGTTATCCCTTTGCATCCCCAATTTCTATCTCTCAGCCCAGGAGCTAGAAACCCTGATCTTTTAGGCAAATATGTAGTATATAGTGGAAAGAGTAGTTGCCACTGCTTATTCTAAATTTAGATATCCTCAGAATAAGGAGCCTTCAGACCCCCAGAGAAGGAACTATTTGTGCAGAATGGTAAGTGAGAAGTTGACTAGTTTTCAGCTACTTAAGTAGTTTGTTCCATTTACTAAATTAAGAATTTTTATTATCTCTCAAGCTCTGAGGTAGAAAGAACTTGGTGTCTAAGACGGAGGGTTAAGAATAGAGTTGTTACTATCATAATCGAACCCTTCATGTCTTACAGAGTCCTATGAGAATCTGATGAAATCTTTAAAAAATGCGTATGGACATAAACACATATATTTTCACACAGAATTTCAGAATGTTTCTCGTCATCTTGAAACTTACCCATAAACCCAAACCCCTGTGGATTCCGTGAACTCCAGATTAAGATCTCCTGCCTTAAATAAAAGCATTACTAAAAGTTATGAGTGATCTAAGATCCCATAATGAAATACTTATGTAACATAGTCGACAAAGGGGAAATTTTGCTTAGGAACTATAATTTTACCTTAGCCACTTGGGCACATGGCATGTTTTTCTCTTATCTCACTGGTCATTCCTAATCTGTTCTGCTGGATTCTTTTCTTATATCAAATATCTAAAACTTTGTTTACTCAGGGTCTTCCTGGACCCTCTTCTCTCCCTCGGTTCACTTCTTAGGGAATTTCTCTTCCTTTTCCATGAATTTAAAGACTATAATATTGTTGATAGCTGCTAGATTTATATCATCATCCCAGATTTCTTCTCAAAATGCTAGAATTCCGTATACAACTGCCTACTCAAAATCTCCACTTGGGTATTTCATAAATGTCACCTGTGTAGCATAAAAACTGTTGAAAACTTTTTTTATTTTTTCAAAGGAGGTACCGGAAATGTGATATAACATGTAATACAACATGGGAGGTGGGAAGCAGGCGCTCAACCACTGAGCTACACCCACTCCCTTGCAAATATTTTTTATAGCAGTGTTATTGAGATACAATTCATCCTTTTTAGAGTGTACAATTCCGTGGTTTCTACCCAAAAGAGATTCCATAAAGCCTTTAACTTACAAAATAGGTATTGACAGAGTCGTACAACCATCACCACTAATTCCAAAATATTCTCACCCCAAAAAGAAATTGCATACCCATTAGCAATCACTCCCTATTCTCCCCTCCACCCCCAGCCCTTGATAACCACTGATCTATTTTGTGTCTCTGGATTTGCTTGTTCTGGACTTTTTTTTTAATGGAATCATATAATATGCTACCTTTTCTTGCCTTCTTTTACTTAGCGTGATGTCTTCAAGGTTTATCCATTTTGTAGCATGTATCAGAACTACTTTCCTTTTCATGGACAAATAATATTCCTTTCTTGTGGATAATATCCCATTTTGTTTATTCATTCTTTAGGTGATGGTGCAAGCATGTTTTTGGATATAACATCACAAATACTGTTATTTAGAGCTTGAGTTAATAAAAATTTTGTTAAACTTCTGTGACATCTCAAACATATTCTTTAATATTTGACTTTGGGAAAGATAAGCTACTTTGTTGCTCTTTTTATATGTGATTAGCTTAATCTGTGTATCCATTTTGTAAATTAAAGGCTTTATGGAATCCATTTTGTGTAAAAATATTTTGTTGTTTTAGGACAATAAGTTTAATCCCTAGGTCATATTGTAATTAATTTTCTTTTCCAAGTTTGAAATAAGGCATGGGGAGCAGATGTAGCTCAGTGCTTTAGCACTTGCTTCCCATGTACGAGGTCCTGGGTTCAATCTCCAGTACCATCTGGAAAAAAGAAAAAGAAAGGAAAAATGAAATAAGTCATCATTATTTTCAGTGAAAAAAAGTCTTTTGTATTAAAATGACATTATTGAATTACATTATAAAATGTCAAACTGTTAAGAGACAGAATTTATTTTCTTTGTATTTTGAGGTTTGGTGTACATGAATGCTTGAAAGCTACAGGCATTTACTTTGAAGATCTGCACATAAAACTATTTTATTTAAATGTGAATATCTAAATAAATCACCAGGATCAATTTATTTATTTATTTTAAACAATTTATTGAAGTGTATCATTCATACATGAACATACATAAACTATAGTGTTGAGTAAACATTGTGAACATGCATGTGAACAAACATGCATAACATCATACAGGGTTCCCCACACATCACCCCACCACAAATACTTTGCATTGTTTTGAAACATTTGTTAACAAATTATGAAAGAGCATTGTCAAAGTATTACTACTAACTATGCTCCATATCTTACTCCCCTATACATTTTTTAAAAGATTTATTTATTTTCTTTTATCCATTTTTACCCCCCTGCCCGTGTTTTTGTTGTTTTTGTGTCCATTCGCTGGGCAACTCTCTGTGTCTGTTTCCTGCCCTCTCTTCTCCTCCTGTCTTCACTGGGATTTGATCCTCGGAACCTCCAATGTGGGAGAGAGGCATCCTACCACCTGAGCCATCTTAGTTCCTGGTTTTTTGGTGTGTCTCGTCTTGGCTCTCTCTTGTGTCACTCTCCTGTTACATCATCACCTTTCTGCGTGGCTCGATGGGGCCTGGCGGCCCACCTGCACATGAGACCTGGCGGCGCACCTGCGCATGGGACCTGAAGGCTCACCTGCTCATGGGCCTGATGGCACACCTGCACATGGGGCCTGGTGGCCCACGCGCCTTCTATATTTTTATTTTTTTTATTTTTACTAGGAGGTCCTGGGGATTGAACCCAGGTCGCTCCATATGGGAGACTTAACCATTTGAGCCACATCTGTCCCCCTGCTATATCTCTTAAGGTTGATCAAAGATACCTAGAGTTACAGTCTTTTCCCATACAGGATGGTCATATAATAAATCAGGCTTAGTTTATCACCAGCATTCTAAAAACCAGACCTAGGGAGAAAAACTAGGTCTGGGGACACATGCATGGTTTTTAATATAGCGAATGTTTAGCCTACCCTGATTATCACAAAATCAGGACAGCGAGAATATACACATCAGGAGCAATTTAAAATATTATTTTTAATTATAATTCCAGATACTAGCTTTGATTTAGAACTGTTGCCATTTTCTGATGCCATTCAGGAATTTCCTAAAACAGATCATTGGTTTTCTTTGATATAAAAGAACATTTGTAAAGCAGTAATAAATGGGATTTTTAAATTTAGTAATTTTATATTTTTTGACAATTGAAGTTAATAAATATGAATAAGGTAAGAGATTATGGAATCTTCACTTCTAAAAGGAATAAACCATTGGTGAAGAATATATAATCTGATTTAGGTGAAGTTGACCTTTCTCTGCTACTAGATGAAAAATCCACTTCATGATTACTATGAGAATTATAAATAATGCAATACATTTATAGGTGAAATGTTATCTCCCCACTGCATGCTTCCCCTTCCCTCTGTTTGAGGGGTTAAGGTCTAAATCTTTATTAGAAGATGTGGTAATTCAAGTTTTGTTAGTATAAAGTATAGAGGGGGTATTGTTTTTAGATTTTGTGGGATATCAGGTATGAGGTAGTTATAGTCACTTGCTTGACTAGGTGCACATTAGTGAAGTTTTAAATTCACAACATGAAAGGGAATGAACAATTATCGGTACAGAAGGGGAAATGTGTGGTTAAACGGTTTCAGCTATAACTGTAGACTATTTCCCTTGGTCCAAATGGGAGAAGAAATGGAGGTTCTTTTACTCTGATATAAGTGGAAATCGCTTCATCATGGTTTATAGGAGCCCTTAACAGGAAAAAGGTTGTGTTTAGTAGTGAAGGGAAGTAACAAATACGTACATAGAAGGCATAAACCCTATAGGTTTTATTTTACAGGTGCCTCAGTAATAATTTTTCCAGCATATGTATGATTACTGGTAGTCAATTTTTTAGTTAAACATCTCTAAAAACAAGGAGATCCTAAGACTCTCTGAAGAAACTGTTGAATTGAGTAAATAAGGAAAATAAATGATGGTTCCGGTTTTATCCTCAAAGTGAGAACCTGTCTTATCAGTTTATATTATTATATAGGTTAAATGATGCTAAATTTTAGCTTACAGAACACTGGATATTATCCAAAGAAATTATATTTGGTGTAGGCAAATGAAGAACCTCATTTATAATGATATATTTGATAGCCTGGATTTTAAAAAACTCATTGACATCGTGCTTCCTTTGCATTTTAAAAATCTTGTAGGGAAGCGGCTGTGGCTCTATCAGTAGGGCTCCCGTTTACCATATGGGAGGCCCCCGGTTCGGTTCCCGGGGCCTCCTGGTGAAGGCAGGCCCGCCTGCACGGCGTGGTTGGCTGACCCAGCGAGCACAAGCAGCAAGGGGGGGGTGAATGAATAAATAAATAAAATCTTAAAAAAAAAAATTAGTTGAGGGAAGCAGCTGTGGCTCAATCAGTGGGGCTCCCGTTTGCCATATGGGAGGCCCCGGGTTCAGTTCTCGGGGCCTCCTGGTGAAGGCAAGCCCGCCCGCCTGACGTGGTTGGCTGACCCAGCGAGCACAAGCAGCGGGGGGGGGGGG
>JAKSZT010054017.1:7186487-7262835 GCA_026826555.1 Tolypeutes matacus | reverse complement strand
GGGGGGGGGGGGTAAATGAATAAATAAATAAAATCTTAAAAAAATAATAATAATAAAATAAAATAAAAATTAGTTGAAATAACTAGGTATTGGGTTAACTTATTTTATAGACAAATGTATGATATTATACATAGGGACAAACCCTATGACTTTAAAGCTTTTCCACTATATTTTTAAAATGCTGTGAAATTGGATTAAATTATTTATAAAGATGGCAATGCTTTTGCCTGGAAACCTAAAGATCAGCCACATATCATATATCATCTAATGTTATATGGAAATAAATATTATATCAGTTTCTTTGGTTAATAGCAGTGGAAAGCAACTCTGGCTAATGTAAGTGGGGGGAAAAAAGAAGAAAGAGAAAAGCAGCATTACTTATTAGGAAGTTACGGGGTGGCTTATAAAACTAAGGGAAGTGTGAAGAGCCTGACCCTGAGGGGCTCCAGGGATTCAAGTAGAAGGAAGACAATGCATGTTCTCGGCAGGGACTAATGAACAATTGTTTTCAATCTTTATATTCTTCTATCCATAATTTAAAAATCAAGGAAAAGTACCAGATTATCCTAACTTCAGCTAGAAGAGCAACAATGCCTACTTCAAGTTTTACTTTACTACAGACAGGTTTACAAATCTTGGTAAACTTCTTTTTTAAAATAAGCAGGAAGTATTGTGACTAGAAATAAAATCCTGATAGGCCAGATTAATTGATTGATTTTTTTAAATCCCCAACCCCCACCCCCACCCCCACTTGCGCTTTCTTTGCTTTCTGTGTCCATTTGCTGTACGTTCTTCTGTGTCTGCTTGTCTTCCCCTCTGTCTTCTCTATAGGAGGCACCGGGAACCCACCCTGGGACCTTCAGAAGGGGAAAGGGGCACTCAATTGCTCAAGCCACCCCAGCTCCCTGGTCTACTGTGTCTCTCACTGTCTCTCCTCTGTGCCTCTTTTTTGTTGTGTCATCTTGTTGTACCAGCTCTCTGCGCGGGCCAGCTCACTTTTACCAGGAGGCCCCAGGAACCGAACCCGGAACCCTCCATATGGTAGACAGGAACCCAATCGCTTGAGCCACATCTGCCTCCTCAGATTAATTTAATTTACTGAATATGTACAGAAGTTATGGTTTATATATTTTTCTATAATTCTTAATTATATAATTGGATTGATCTTTTTTTTTCTCCTTTAAGAAAACCACAGTTTATTGCAATAAGTAAACTTAATCCTTTGATTTTTATGTGACTCCCACCTTTTTTTTTTTTTTTAGGTATATTTGAAGGCACCCATGATTCTGAATGGCGTCTGTGTTATCTGGAAAGGCTGGATTGATCTACAGAGATTAGACGGTATGGGCTGCCTGGAGTTTGATGAGGAACGAGCCCAGGTAGGGTGATTTTGGGTTTTACTGAGCATGGTCCCTTTAGCCCTAATCTAACCTTTGTTTGAGAATCTGTTTTACCCAGTTTTTAAGAGTAGTAAGTATAGGAAGTATCATGCTCTCAGTTAATATTGAGAATTCCTGAAGATGTTGAGACTCAAATGCTGATCTGGATTTTGGGAAAGTTTTCCTTCATAGTTCAAAGTTTCATTGAATTACCCCTACCTATTCAGTGGAGGACCTCAAAGTCCAATAATTCTGTTTAATATTTGTCCTTGGTCTTTAGAAGAGTTCAAGAAAAAAAATTCAAGTATAGGAGTGGGTCTTCCGGAATGACTGACTGAGGAGCTCCACATATTCTCCCCAAAAAGCAATGATCAAACTAGACAAAATTGTAAAAATTAACTATTTAAGGTCTCTAGAAATTGACCAAAGATCATAAATTGGGAACATTTATTCAAGAAAATCTATTAAATCTGTAAGGAGAGTGAGAGTCCCTGTCATTTAGTCAGTAGCTGTTTCTGTCCCTTTGCCCAGCTCTGTGGCTCCTCACCCTGTACAGGTGAGTCAAGCCATGGGTACTGGTAGTTATTCTCTTCTGTCTTGTCAAGGAGGCTAATTTTATTTGGAGCAGAGCTTGGAAACAATGGAGGTCTATTAGCAAACAATCAAGGAAAGCTAATGTTGCAAGAAGCAATAAATTTGGCAGACCAGCCAGAAATTTTAACAGAGATCCAGGAAAAGGGACAGCAAAAGCAGTCCCTGCTGAGATCCCACTCACCTTTCTGGTCCAGAAGGCTGTGAACATGTGCAAGGCTACACCTGCTCAGGAATTCTTGGAAGCTCCTAGTCCCTGGTTGAACATGGGATAGAACTTGTAAACTCCCTGAATTTCTAAAGCATTTCCCAAGCCACACACAGATCCAGTGGCAAAGGGCAGAAGCTATACTTGCTTGAGTAGTTTAAGCAAAACCTCTGACCACTAAGTCATGCTGACTAGCCAACAACCCCCTGGAAAATGAGACAAACATAAAACCAAGGCGAAAAAAACAACTTAGCAGTGACATCAGAGGCTGCACACTGCTGGGGAAACAGACTTCACAGAATTAGTCCAGACAAGTCACTAAACAAACAAGGAAAAAGTAGCAACGACAAGGTGGAGGCAGGGATCAGAATTCAGAGTTGCTACAGTATATTATGTGTCCAGTTTTCAAGAAAAATTATTAGACATGTAAAGAAACACAAAAGTGTAACAGCGTGATCCACACACAGTAAAAACAGCAGCCAATAGAAACTATCTTTGAGAGAGCTCAAGTGTTGGTTCTTAATGACCGAAACTTCAGAGCAGCTATTATAAATATGTTGAAAGAACTAAAGGAAAATATGTTTAAGGAATTAAAGAAAATGATGACAGTGACTTAAATAAGAACAGCAATAAAGAGGTCAAAATTATAAAAAGTATAATAGTTCTGGAATTGAAAAATCACAGTAACTGAAATGAAAAAGTTATAAGGTGCTTAACGGATTTGAGCTGGTAAAAGACAAAATTAGCGAATGTGATGATAGATTAATAGATTAACCAGTCTGAAGAACAGAAAAAAGAAAGAAAAATGAACAAAAGCTCAGAGACCTGTGGCAACAGCTAGTATACCAGTTTACATGTGATGGAAGTCCCAGACGAAGAGAGGAAGGGACAAGAAAAAAAATTTTTATATTTTAAGAAAGAATGACCAAAAATGTCTCAAATTTGATAAAAGAAAACATTAATTTATAAATCCAAGCAGGTCAATGAACTGCAAGTTTGATAAACCCAAAGATATTACAGCTATACACATCATAGTCAACTTTTCAATGACAAGGAAAATTTTGAAAGCAGCAAGAAAGATGACTCATACAAGGGAGCCACAATAAGATTAACAGCTGACTTCTCATCTTAAAACTGTGCAGGCCATGAGGAGTTGGGATGATGTATTCAAAATGCTGAAAGAAAATATAAAAAGACCTGATTATAAGATTTAATTTCCTTAAATTGTTTGCTATCTAACCTTCTTAATAAAATTAAAATATTAATGACAAGAGTAAAAAGGAGTTTTCATTTCATCTTTCTGTTGTCTTTTCTTATATTCTCCATCTCTGGAAATATGGGTGTTCTTATCAAGAAATAAAAAGTAAATTAAGATTCAAAGTTAAAATTCTTAAGAAAGAACTCCTTCTACCTTGATTTCTATGGTGATCAGGAGCCCCTACCCCCAATTCTGTTTTTAGGAAATAGTCAACAATTAGCAATCTAAAAGATTATTTCTGAAAGAAATGATACAGCAGATTGAATTTATATAAGGAAGAATTTCGGTTGGTTGACTTCTAAAACTGAAGTATTTTATTGAAACAATAAGTAAAGGTTTTAAGTTTAACCGACAACATTTTCCATACATAAGAGTTTTCTAAGCTTTGTTGCCCAGTCCCCAAATTGAACTATATAAAGAACATGCCATTAGTTGTGATAATAAACTGATAAAATAATAGATATTACATAATATAATAAAAATTTCAAAGCAAGGTATCCCAACCATTCATTCTTCAGTCAACACTTCTCTGTAGCTTTCCCAGTCCCAGAATCATTTGCAAGGTAATAAAAGTAAAGAGGCAATGGAGTGTAGAAGTTAGGAGCAGAAGTTTCATACTTGTATAATTGTGAATTCTGACCCCACCTCTAACCAGCTTTGTGATGCTGGCAAGTTATTATATCTCTCTGGGCCTCAAATTTGCTCTTCATAAAATGAAGATAATGCAACCCCACAAAATTGTGGGCAGTTGAATGACTAGCATTTGTAAAGGGCTGTACCTGGCACAATACTTGGCATGTAATAAAGATCCTAAATGAAAACTTGGTTTTTTTACTATTTGCACTTGGGGATTTTATTTTACACTTATGGTTTCCACTGTTCTCAAGGGATCCTAAAATCTGTTGCATGTAGTAATATGTACTTTTACAGAGCATAAATTTCAACCCTCTCTCATGGAGATGGTTCTGCTGTAATGAGCCCTTTCTCTAGAGAGTGAGCCTGGCTGACAGGCCTCTTTCTATATCCCAACACAGCTTTGTTTCTTTCTGCCAATCAACACACAGGCTGAAATAACTCTCTTGAATTAACCAACCAGTTATTTTGCAAATTCACCTAAATTCATTGTTAATGTTTGTAGCAGTTTGGTAGTTTGATATAGTCATGAATTCCAAAAATAGATACTGGATTATGCTTGTAAACTGGTCTGTTCATCTGGGCATGTTTAAGTTATGATTAGAGCATTGACTAGGCCACGTCAGTAGGGCATTGAGCCCCACCCCTTGGTGGGTGGGGAATCAAATATAAACGGAGTGGCAAAGGACAGAGTTGGAGTAGTTTTGATGTTGGAGTTTTGATGCTGAGTGTTAATGCTGGAGCCCAGGGGAGTAAGCACGCAGAGGACCTTGGTCTTGAGGGAGGAGAGAATGCTCCGGGAAAAGAGATGAGACATTTGCCTGATGGTTCACAGCTGGCCTTGTGGAGAGAGGCAAAGCCTAGAGAGCCTCATAGTCTACAGCTGACCTTGTGGAGGAAACAGAGGCGCTAAGCCCGGAGAGAAACGCAGCCCCAGGAAGAGAGGAACCCAAGAAGCCTGAACCCTGGCAAACGTAGGCATCTGCCTTGCTCCAATAAGTAGCAACAGACTGGTGAGGGAAGAAACTTAGGCTTTATGGCCTGGTAACTGTAAGCTTCTACCCCAAATAAATACCCTTTATAAAGACCAACAGATTTCTGGTATTTTGCATCAGTACCCCTTTGACTGACTAATGATATTACTTCTGTAATGATGTAATATAATTTGATAAAGATTAAAATGATCATATTATTTATTGTACAAATTGAAAGATACTGTTTTAAAATTATTGACCTTCAAATTGGTTTTATTATTTGCTAGATTGAGAAAAGTAGCTCTTTTCAAATATAAGGTTTTCTTTAAAAATTACAATAATATATCCGTTCATTAAGGCAAAATAAAAAAGACAACTTTATTTTGATTATATGAACATTAAAATATAACAAGCAGAATAATTAGTGTTAATAGCAATTCATTTACCTTATTAGCTTCTTAGCCATATCTATAGCTAATATTTTTCTGAAGAATATATAGATTGTTTTATATGGTCTTGTTTTATTTTCTTCATAAAAATGCTTTTGATTTTTCTTAAGAGTTAACATGTTATAGTTGATAAATTTTAAACTGTTGACACCTTCAATTGACTGTTCCTTATGACTGTATGCAAAATTGAGAAAATATTCTCTTTAACTAGACACCTGGTAAGCCCAGAGCTAAATGGATGATATTCACCGTTCCATTTTTTTGTGTGTATTTAAGTGAAGTATTGTCACAGATGTTAATTGTTTGCCTTTGATCAGAGGATCTTTCTTTGACAAATATTTTTGTAAGACAAAATATATCAATAAGTTGTCTCTTTATTCTTCTAAGTATTTTGCCAAATGCACCTGCTTCAGAATTATAGTTCCCTAAATTTCAGTCAACTCCAATTGAAAATAGGGGATCCATCAAAAGATTCTTCCCAAAAAGACATAAAAGACAGGAGAATTGGAGAAGACGACGTGAAACTATCTTTATTTGCAGAAGACATGTATACTTATAAAATCATAAGACTATATTAGAAAAATTAATACAGGAATTTAACAAGGTCTTTGGATATAATACAAGATCAGTATACAAAAATCAGTCGTATTTCTATATACTGGAAATAAATGGGCCCCTACTTGAAGACAAAGGTATAAATGGGGAGAAAAGGCCTCTTCAATAAATGGTTGGGGCAACTAAACATCCCTATGAGGAGAAATGTACTAGAACTCCTTACACCATTCACAAAAATCAATATCTAGTGGACAGCAGTTTATAAAACATAAACTAGTATAGCTTTTAGTAGAAAATGAGAAAATCATCTTTGTGAACTTGGAGTAGGTGAAAATTTATTCAGCAGGACACAAAAGATGCTGAACTATTAAAGAAAATTTATAAATTGATCTGTAGTAAAACCAAGAACTTCTATTTATAAAAAAAAAAAAAAACAAAAAAAACAAAAAAAAAACCATTCTTAAGAGCGTAGAAAGGCAACCTGAAGAGTTGGGGAAAGTATTTGAGTACATATATTTGGCAAAAAACTCATATAGAGGGGAGCAGGTATAGCTTAAGTGGTTGAACACTCACTTCCCATGTATGAGGTCCTATTACCTTCTAAAAACAAACAAATGAAAAAAACCAACTCTCACTGGGAAGTGGATGTAGCTCAGTGATTGAGTGCCTGCTTCCCATGTACAAGGTCCTGGGTTCAGTCCCTAGTACTGCCTAAAACAAAACAAAAACCTCATATGAAATATATATTAAAAACTCCTACAGGGAAGTGGATGTGACTCAACCCCTTGGGCACCCACCTACCACATGGGAGGTCCCAGGTTCAGGTCCCCATGCCTCCTAAAAGAAAACAAGCAGATGCCACCTGCCATGGCAGCAAGCTTAGACGCCGCCTCCTACTGCAACAAGCTTAGACATTGCCTCCCGCCTCATCAAGCTTAGATGCCGCCTCCCGCTGCAACAAGCAGATGCTACAAGCCAGCATACTCCGCAGCCCATGAGGAGGAGATGTGGCTCAGGCCGTAGGGCACTTGACTCATGTGGGACGTCCCAGGTTTGGTTCCCAGTGCCTCCTGGAGAAGACGAGCAGACAGAAGAGAGAACCATCTGGAGGCAGGGGGATAAATAAAGAAAAGTAAAGTAAATAAAATAAATCTTTAAAAAGAAAAAAAAACTACATTTCAGTGGCTGCTGCGACCATTTTTTGAAGAGGCCATTTTTCCCCACTTATACCTTTGTCTTTAAACAGGGGCCCATTTATTTCTGGTATATAGAAATACAACTGATTTTTGTGTACTGACCTTGTATTATATACTACATTTCAATGAGAAAAAAAATCCTACATTTCAATAGAAAAACAGGTGAAAGACTTTTCACAAATGAGAATATCCAAGTGAATATCAACTTCATTTAGTTACCAGAGGAATAATAAAACCACAATAAAATATTACTACGCTCCTATCAGAATGATTAAAATGAAAAATAAGTTTTAAAAAAAAGATAATACCAAACGTTGGCAAGGATATGGAGCAGCAACTTGTATGTTGGTTATCTAAATTGTACATTTGGGAAACTGGCAGCAAATGCTAAAGCTGCACATATGTGTACCCTATGATCCAGTGATCCAGGAGTTCTACTCCAAGGTATGTTGTGCAACAGGAATTAAAACATATTAATGAAAAGATGCATACTAGAACTTCGTGGTAGTGTTATTAATGGCCAGAAATTGTAAACTAACCCAAATGTCCATTTATAGTAGAATGGATAAATTCCATGTTCACACAAAGAAATACAATGAAAATGAAAAACTAAAACTAACACTCCAATATGGATGAATTTAACAAATGTATTGAGTGGGGGAAAAGAGTGCAAAAGAGTACACGTGCTATATGAATCCATTTTGTATAAAAGTACAAAAATGTGAAAAACTAGTGTATGCTATTAGAAGTAAAGATAGTGGTTTACCCCTGGAAGAGAGGGCTAGTTATTGGAATAGAGCAGGAGGAGGTTTCTGGGATTGCTGATCCTGTTTGGTTGCTCCTTCTAGATACTAGTTACATAGGTGAATTCAGTTGGGAAAATTCATCAAGCAATATTTTAAGACAGTGCTTCCAATAGAATTAAAATGTGAGCCACATGTGTAATTCAAAATGTTCTAGAAGCCACTTCTACCCCCCCCCCCCGGAATAAATATTTGAAATCTGCATATTTTCCACTTATAGCACCAACTCAGTTAAGACTAGCCACATTTCAAGTGTCTAATGGCTACCATATAGGAGAGCACAGTTTAGGATATGTATACTTTTCTGTATACATATATGTATACTTCAATAAAAAGCTTAAGTTTTCCAAGTGAAAATATTTCTGAAGCAATTATAGAAACTCAAAATTAAATCTTGTTTGCTCATTGTATTTTCATCTTTTAATTTTAGTCCCTCTAATTTGTAGGGATACTTTCAGTATCTTCTCCTTTGTATGCTTGGTTTTCAACAATTGCAATTCTCTAAAAGTTTGAGTAACTGAAGTTTTTGACACTTTGCTGAACTCATTTACCAAGAAAAGGTCAATACCATTGTAGAAACTTAAGTTGATTTCGGAGTATTTTTTCAAAAAGGCTCAGATATTCTAAAATCTAGTTGATGGTTGGCAGCAAAAAGAGTAGTAGATACTATAATGATAAGCTTTTTTTTTTTTTTTTTTAGCATCAGCTTTGTCTCAAAAATTTTATAGTTCCTTTATAGCTGTGATATATAAAAATAAAAATTTTATACAAAGATTAACTTCTAAATGATTGGTAGAATACCTCATCTCTTTCGATATAATTATGAATTATGTGTGGACCACAACTAATTGTATGTAAATTGTGTATTCCTCCAACATTTGTATTTGTATTAACAGTCTTAGAGCCAATAATTTTATATTCATTGTTGTACTTTTAAAAATGTATTTATTTTGTCAGGCACAAAAAAGATGTTTTACCTTCACCAGAATGACCTTTCAAAAGTTTTACTTTTGGATGTGGTTAGAAAAAGTAAACCATTATTAGAATCAACATTTTCTCTTTGAAGAACTTGGTGACAATGATGTAAAACTGGTATCTTTTAGCTGTTTGCAAGGTTTTTCTATTAATGAAGCCAATGTATAAACAGCTTTGCTTTTTGTACATGCATGAGAATGTGAGTAAAATTAATTTAGAAGAATCACTTTATTTAAAAGACTAAAGTGTGATGTGTCAAATGTACCATTTGCATTTGTGTATGTTAAATTGTCATCTTTGAAGTAGATGCTGATGCTGCTTCAGCATATTTCTTTCTTTTGGTTTTCATGTGATGAGTGATATCATTCAGGTCCCACGGAGAATGGTAAATGTCAATATTTTGTGCAAATTACACATTCATCATCAACTTTCTTGGAAAACAAATTTGATTCTTAATTTTTCATTAAACATGCACTTTCATTTAAAAAATTCATTGGTGCAGAAAAAGAGCTTGTGGTGAAAGAAGTGTTACTAAACCATAAAATAAGTAATGTATTGTATTGACAGTACAAATAAAATAAAATCACTGCAGCAAGAATGTTCAGAATATTTTCTAAATACCCTTATCACAGGACTGCTAAGCTGTTTCACACACAGGTTTTATATACCTAACCATGTTTTCTGATGACCCTATCTGGCTACTTTGTGCAGACTGTGGTATGAACTGTGAATTAGCAGGCTAGCATAACAAAAGTGGCTGGTGAGGATCAGAGTGTTGAAATCATCACCTGAGAATGAAGGAATTAGTTATGCCTAACCATTTGGGCATTTAGTATTGTCAGCAATTGCCCTTTATGTTATCCTTTAAAAGGAGGTGTTACTTAAGTTGTAACAGGAAAGAATCAGGATAACACTGGTAAACACCAGTCATCTTTCAGATTTAGCTATTTGTTAAGTGAGAACTGTTCACTGCATGTACATCTCACATATCCTGAGCAAAGACCAAGACAGAGCTGGAACTACAAAGTGGAAGGCTACCAAATCTCTCTCAGCTATTTCACTACAACTATTAATAATAATACTTTTTTTTATTTTAATGAAAAAAAAATTCAAGTCCATTGCTAGAGTATTTATTAGTGGCTAATAACTTCCTTAGGGAATTATGTCACATCTTCTGTGATATGTTCTCGTTTTACCCCTTAATTTTCCTCTACTGCACTTAATCCCAGTTGATAATTATCTATTGATTTGTGTAATTATTTGTTCATTGTTCACCTGCCCCAGTAGACCAGAAGTTCTGTGAGGAAAATCACCATTTGTTCCTTCACACTGTATCCATGCCACCTAGCACCAGTGACTTGGATATAAGAAAGACTCAATAAATATTTGTGTAATAAATAAAAAAGTGAATGAATGAATGAATGCACAGGACAGAAGGGGTATCCTGTCATTAGCAGATGTTTCCCACTTAATACCTAACTAAATAATAGAAAGCCTTCATGAGTTGGAAACAGCATCCTTTTGTGGTTACCTCTGACTTGTATTCTGAGAATACAGTAGATAAGTGTAATGATGTTTAGTCAAATGTGTAAAGTTTATATATCCATAAATGCGTGTAATATGATAGCTAGAACTTATTGAATGCTGCTAGGTAGTGTACTTAGCATTTTTTTTATGTTACTGTATTTAATTTTTACAACAAACTTGAGAGGTAAGTATCACTACTATGCCCATATTATACGTGAGTTCATGGAGACTAGGAGAAATGAAATAACCTTGCCGTTGATCATAAAGCTAGTAAGTGTATCATGAGAATAGAAATTTATCACACCTCTCAATTGTATTTGTCTTAGACATTATATCAGTAAAAATTATTATAAGTATTAAATCCTCTGTCACTGTTAATGTGGTTGTTTATCGTATAGAACAAGATATCCAGCAAGCAGTGCACAGTCCAGGCCTAACAGCCGCTCAGATTATATTATGGACCCTGGCTCTTTTCATCTTCCTTCTGTTGTGTTCAGCCTGTGACTTCATCCTCATTATTATGTTTGCAAGATGGTCACTGCATCTCCAGGCATTGTATCAGGGTTCTAAGAAAGAGGAAAGGTGAAGCGACTCTAATGAGTTTCTTTGAAGCCCAGCTGAGTGACTTTGCTTTTATCTCATTGGCTAGAACTGAGTTACAAGGCCAGTCCTTTCTACAATGAATTTAGGAAGGAAAATATTGATGATTTTTAAAAAAATAATTTATTGAAGTATATCATTCATACATGAACATACATAAACTATAAGTGTTCAGTAAACATTGTGAACTTACAAAACAAACATGCATAACATCATACAGGGCTCCCACACATCACCCCACCACAAATACTTTGCATTGTTGTGAAACATTTGTTAAATTATGAAAGAGCACTGTCAAAGTATTACTACTAACTATAGTCTGTATCTTATTCCCCTATACATTTTTTTAAGGATTTATTTATTTACTTTTATCCATTTTTACCCCCTACTCCCATTTTTGCTGTTTTTGTGTCCATTGGCTGGGCAACTCTCTGTGTCCATTTCCTGCCCTCTCTTCTCCTCCTCCTTCACTGGGAATCGATCCTCGGAATCTCCAATGTGGGAGAGAGGCATCCTACCACCTGCGCCACCTTAGTTACTGGTTTTTCAGCGTGTCTTGTCTTGGCTCTCCCTTGTGTCACTCTCCTGTTACATCATCATCTTGCTGTGTGGCTCCTGGGACCTGGAGGCACACTTGCGCACGGAGCCTGGTGGTCCACATGCCTTCTATCTATCTATCTATCTATCTATCTATCTATCTATCTATCTATCTATCTATCTATCTAATCTATCTAATCTATCTAATCTATCTAATCTATCTAATCTAATTTAAACCAGGAGGTCCCAGGAATTGAACCCAGGTCCCTCCATATAAGGGAGACAGATGCCCAACCATTTGAGCTACATCCATCCCCCTGCTATATCTCTTAAGGTTGACCAAAGATATCTGGAGTTACAGTCATTTCCCATTCAGGATGGTCATATAATAAATCAAGCTTAGTTTATCACCAGCATTCTAAAAGCCAGACCTAGGAAGAAAAACTAGGTCTGGGGATACATGCATGGTTTCTAATATAGCAAATGTTTAGCCTACCCTGATTATCACAAAATCAGGACAGTGAGAATATTTGCGTTATTGATGACTTTTTAAAAAGATTTATTTGTTTATCTCCCCCTCGTTGTTTGTGCTTGCTGTGTCTGTTCATTGTGTGCTCTCTCTGTCTGCTTATCTTCTTTTAGGAGGCACTGGGATCTAAACCCGTTATCTCCCAATTGGGAGGGAGGTGCCCAATTGCTTGAGCCACATCCACTGCCTGCTTGTGTCTCTAGTTATGTCTCCCCATTGTGTCACTGTTGTGTCAGCTCTCTGTCTCGCTCATCATCATTTTTTTTTTTTAAGATTTATCCCCCCCACCTCGCCCTTGTTGTTTTGCGCTCACTGTCTGTTCTTTGAGTGTTCTTCTGTGTCTGCTTGTCTTCTCTTTAGGCGGCACTCAGGAACTGATCCTGGGACCTTCCAGAGTGGGAGAGAGGTGCTCAATCTCTTACACCACCTCAGCTCCCTGGTCTGGTGCGTCTCTTATTGTCTCTCCTCTGTGTTTCTTTGTTGCATCATCTCGTTGTGCCAGCCGTCTGCATGGGCCAGCTTGCCTTTCACCAGGAAGCCCCAGGAATCGAACCCTGGACTTCCCACATGAGAGGAAGGCGCCCAACTGCTTGAGCCACATCCGCTTCCAGATTAATGACTTTTTGAGTTTGGATCTTTTAGTTTCTTCAAGTGTGCCATCAAAAAATCCTAGTACTCAGAAATGTGTCATTGCAGAAATTGAGGATCCTATGCTGTAGATTTCAAGGAGGCTATTTTAAGTTGGGGTATGTTGTGGTTGGATTGCACTTTAGAAGGAGTGTTTTGATGAGTGTGTCATGGATTGGGTAATAGAGTGGAAGCAGGAGGAGACTATTTAGGAGACCTTTGTAGTAATCAAGGTAAGAGATCTTGGGCCAGAACTAGGAAAATGTTCACAGTAATAAAGAGAAGATAGAAGATTCCAAAAATATTTAGGTCAAATGGGTGGGAATTAGTGGTTGATTGGCTCTGTGGTGGAGAGAGTAAAGATCAATGATGGCTCAGATTTCTGGCAGGAATGAATGAACTGTGCCACCAACTTGAGACTAAGGAAGACTAAAGGAAAAAAGTTTAAGGTTTAATTGCCGAGTTTCGTTTTTAGACACATTGAGTTTGGGGTATCTAGGTTTTCTTTTTCATGTACAGATCTTTTGTCATGAATTGAGAAAGGTCTGGGATAGATTTAATATATGTTACAAATATGTTTTTCTTAATTTTCAATGGAATTTATTTGGTTTTTGTTGTCTGGAAGTTTTAACATTTATATAATCAATTCTGTTAATCTCTCTTATATTTCTAGCTTCAGTGTCATAATTAGAGAAGGCTTTGCTTATCCCCAAATTATAGGAGTACTTACCAAGTTTTTTTGTGTGTCTGTGCTTCTGTGGTTTAAATGTTGACTTGATCAGAATTTTATTTTAGTTAATGGGATGAGGTAAGAACCTAACTTTACTTTTTTTTTTTTTTTTTTTTAAGTAATTGCCATGTTGTGCCTCAGTACTATTAGCTATGTTAAACTAGCATTGGGGTCGGATGTGGCTCAACTGGTTGGGCGTCCATCTCCCATATGGAGGGACCCGGGTTCGATACCCGGGACCTCCCGGTAAAAAAAAAAAAAAAAAAAAAACTAGCATAGTTTTTAAGACATCAAATAAGGAAAAAAATACTAGTTATGAGGATAACTATATTTTTTTATTCATGTAATATTAAGGAAAGAGAATTTGTAATTGTTAGAATGTGATTAGACATGATTACTTTTTTGAAGGTATAATATAAAACATGAAAATACTGAATTTTTCTTTTAAAAATACCTCTGACATTAATTTTTTATGGTGTTGACGTTTAGGGAAATACACTGTTATTCATTTCCTTCAAAAAAGAAAACACCCCAATATTTTAAGTATTCATTATAAATCAAACTTAAGCTATATATTCTATGTATTCTTCTGACAGCAGGAGGATGCATTAGCACAACACGCTTTTGAAGAGGCTCGGAGAAGGACACGTGAATTTGAAGATAGAGACAGGTCTCATCGTGAGGAAATGGAGGTGAGAGTTTCACAGCTGCTGGCAGTAACTGGTTAGTACTTTCCCCCAAACTCTCAGGCTGTGTTTGTGATGTTTGTGCATAATGCTTTTAAGTAATTTAACTTTAATGTTGCCTTTCATTTTTAAAAAGTTGTGCTCTTCTGTCTTTGTGTTTAATTAAATGTAATTGCTATTAAGAAGCTTACTGTAGTTTTAAGGTGCACATAAATTCCTTATTTATGGGTTCTCATAAAAAGCACTTGCTATAACAATTTATATTTTTTCTTAATTCATTGAACCAAATATTTTACCTCTTAATTTTTCAGATTATTTGTAAAAAAATTACCTTTTGTTAACATAGAATACATGTTTTAGAACATTACTAAAACTCTTTGGGAATAATTATTTTCCATTTTTCTACAACTATTTTCTTGATTTTGTAGTAGCATAATTTTCAGTCATTTGTATAGAGGAAAATTTAATATTTTTTAACTACTCAAAGAATGAAATTAACATAGACTTTTTTCTTTTAAGCTTTTTTTATTGTAAAATAAAATACAGATAAGAAAACCTACACAAAAGAAATACATAGCTTAATCAATTGTTATAGGCTAACATCTTTATGGTTTCTATCCAACTCAAAAAATAAAACTTTGACAGCCACCAGCTAGCCCATTTCTATATGCATCTCTAATCACAACCCTCTCCCTCCCCTCAAAAGTATTATACCGAGTTTTTGTTTGTTTGTTTGTTTTTGTTCTTTTATTTTATTTTACTGGGAGGTCCTGGGGATCGAACCCAGGTCCCTCCATATGGGAGACGGATGCCCAACCATTTGAGCCACATCCGCCCACCCTATACCGAGTTTTATAGTAATCACGTCCTTGTGTTCCTTTATAATTTTATTACCCATGAGTTCAGTCTTAGACATTGAAGTTTAGTCTTGAGTAGTTTTAAAATTTACTATCTTTTAATTGACAGGGACATTTGATTTTTTTCCATCCTGCTTTAACAGACCTCAATTATAAAAATCAGTATTTTAAATATATATACAACTGTTCAGGAATACAAATTATATAAAAAGTATACTCTAACAAAAGAAAAATAATCAAAATATGAGATAATATATTTTCAAAAGAATATTGTCAAATGTTGCATCATTCACATTGCCTCAAAGTTTATAAACTTAATGTTGACATGCCATTTCACACAAATTGAAAAAGTTAGCATGTGTTCATCTTTGATAATCAAAAGAAATGGAATTAAACTATAGTTATAGTATATCAACTAAAATAGAACAATTCCCAGGAATTTAAAAGCAGTGTTACAGCGTTTTGTCCGTAATGCCATCTTGCAGTAATTCACCAAAATGACAAACACAAAGGGAAAGAGGAGAGGTATCCCCACTATATATTTTCTAGCCTTTTAGAAAACATGGAGTTGTTCCTTTAGCCACATCCATATGAATGTGAAGGAAGGTGATGCTGTAAGCATCAAGGGGATGAACGCTGTTCAAAAAGGAATGCCCCACAGACATTACCATGGCAAAACCAGAAGAGTGTACAGTGTTTCCCAGCATGCTGATGGTTAGGTTGTAAACAAGTAAAAGGCAAGAATCTTGGCAATGAGAACTAATGAACGAACATATTGAGCATATTAAGCACTCTAAGAGCCAAGATAGCTTCCTGGAATGTATATGTGAAGGAAAATGATTGGAGAAGGAAGGATTCCAAAGAGAAAGTTACCTGAGTTCAACTGAAATGCCAGCCTGCTCCACCCAGAGAAGCATACTTTGTGAGAACCAGTTGGAAAGGAGACTGAACTACTGGTACCTATTTCCTATGAATTCATGACATAGTGAGTGTAAAAATAAATACATATATACGTAATAACTTATGGTTGGTTTTTTCTTTAAGTTATATAATTGGGAAAGTTTTATTTTTTAAACACAAAATTAAACGTACACTATTATTTAAATTAATATAAAAATATTTATTATATGGACAAAGATAGTGGTTAAGAACCCAAACAATGGAGCCAGGCTGGGGGTTCTGAGTCTGGCTCTGACACTTACTTTGTAACCTTAGGCAATTTATTTTACCTTTCTGTTCCTGAGTTTCCTAGACTATAAAATAGTTATAGTGAATAGTGCCCATCTCATGGGGTTATTGTGAGAATTAAATGTGTAAATACATATGAAACCACTTATAGAATATGTGGCACAGGAATGAGCACTGACTAGATGTCAGCTGCTGTTGTTATTGATATTATTTCCTTTTATGTTACAATATTTTTTAGAATAAATGAAAAAAAAAAAAAAACCAAGCCTCTTCCGTGGTTAGTGTATGAAATGAAATCAAGTATTTTTTAATGACTGATAGATAATTTTGTCAGTGAATTAATTTATCTGATGGGCTGATATGTGAAATGACAATTGAAGATATCCCCCAGAATACTTCCTAGCTCGGACAAAAAGGATTTGTTTTCTTTGAAGCTTGTACAATTTTTGTGATCAGACTTCCCATTCCATTTCCTTTCAGAATGCCTGTGTCTGTAGTAGTTTGAAGTTTTAAAGTTTATAATATGCATTCATTTGTTATCTACACTTCTGAACCTTTTTGCTCATGAAGTTTCTTCCCTGATGTAGAGTGTCCTTTCTCATGCATTCAAGGCCCAGCTTAAAAGTTACCTGTCAAGCCCTTCCTCACTCACTTTCAAATTAGCCCTCCACTTTGTAGTGCCATAGCTCTTATTTCTATTACTGTTCTTACTGAACAGTATATTGAAACAATTATAAATGTCTGTCCTCTACTTTATTGTGAACTCCAATGAGATAGGGCCCCTGATTTTTTTTTTTTTTAATCCACCACACTATCCGCTAGTGTTTTGTATATTATATTTATAGCTATGAAATGGAGATCTTCAAAAAAGAGCTCCTGTCTAAAAACTAGAGTTACAGGATTAACTCTTATATGTTAATGACCTCTGGAAAAGATTTTAAATGTTTATAAATATGTTGGTTTATACTAATTAAGCAGTGAGCCCCAACTCTGGATTCTGTATTAAGGGCTGGGAAATTTATAGATGAAAATGCATGGTTTCTATCCTTGAGCAACTTTCAGTCTTGAAGGAAGATAGACATATTAAACAGATAATTGTAATATGCTTTAGCAGAAACTATACATAATGGAGGTTTTAGTAGGTATTTTGCTTTTAAGAAAATCGTACACTAATTGAAGCTAAGAATCATCTTTTCTAAATTGTTAGTTTGATCTAACTTACCAATAATAATGTAACTTGAAGAAAAACATTTTGCTCTGTGAGGGTATATGTATGTATAAACAAAAATATTGAATGTTGATGGAGGTGTCAACTATTGTTGCTCAGATAGGTTGTTGGCATTCATTTTTATGTCAGTGATTAAGAGCATGGACTTTTCATCAGGCCTTATTGAGATTCCTGCTCTGTCACTTACTAGAGAATCTCAAGTCCCCATTTTCTCATAGAAATTGTTGAGAATTAAATGGAAAAATGCTTGTAAAGCACTTAGTATGGTGGGCTCGGTATGTCTACAGTAAGTAAAAGCTCTAAAGTACTTCTTTAGCACTGAAAGCTCTTACCACAGTGCTGGTTCTAGTTAATTGAATTATCAGGCTAACAAGACCATCCTTCTAGTTTTCAGAAATGTATCAGGGCACTTTGCATGCATTATGACCTACAGCATAGAGAAAATGGTTAAATTTTCATTAATGATTTAAGATCCTGTAGTCCTTTATGGTTATAATTTAAAACTTCAGTTGTTGTAGAGAATTTTGATCTAGAAAATTGAGCTGGAATCTGACTCCAGGGCATGTTTCCAGCACTTTGAGTGTTGCTTCCTTTTTTTTTTTTTTTTTTTTTTTTTTTAATTTTAATCCTTAAGAAATTCCTTATATTAGATGATGATGATGATTTTGCAATTTACCTCCTTTTTCCTAAAAGGGAGACTATTGGAGAAAAACATTACCTTCTGTCATTCAAACATCTTTAGGGGACTTTACATAAGTAAATCTAACATTCTTATTTTTACAGTTTGAGGAAACTGAGACTCTCAGAAAACTTGAATTGCTCTCTCAAATATTTGGTTAATGGAAGGAATGTGAGGACTTAACAACCATAGTTTTCCTAACCAGGTCTCCAGAAATATAGTCTAGCCCTGGGAAATTAATTTCCACACCACCCGTAAAGATGATTAAATTGAGAAATAAATCTGCCAGGAGAGATTAGAAATCATTTTGCCTGGAAAAGAAAAAGCTGAGGCAGAAAATAATTATAATACCTCTAGTGGGTGGTCCTGACGCCTGACCGAGTATATAGCCAAGAAACAGTGGTAACTCATGGGTGGCAGCAATCCAGTAAATGGTCCTTGGAAGCTTGCAATCCTGGCAGCATATAATGCTTAGGGGATGCCCCACCCCTGTCTGGATAACCTCTAGTCCTGCTATGCCAAATTTGTGATGATGGTGCTCATGAGCATTTAATATATATGAATGTTAAGGTTACTAAAAGTGGGAAGCAGAGCTCCAGGTGGTTGGCCCAAAGGGTTTTGATTTTTACCAGTGTCTTTTAACCTGAAGTCAGTTACAAAACTTCTTGGGCATGTTTCCATTTCACCATCTGTAAAATTTAGAAAGTGTTCATTCCATTATTCACAGTAAGATTTAACATTTTCTTTTGCTGATCTTCTGGAAGAGGATATTTCAGTAATACAATATTTCCTTTACCTTTCAGATTATTAATTTGGTAAATGAAAAATTTCAGTGACGTGAACTAGGTTATTTTAACAACCTTAAATACTGTTAAGTTATTGGTGTACAATAAAATGATATGCACGGAAGCGGATGTGACTCAAGCAATTGAGCTCCCACCTACCACATGGGAGGTCCTCGGTTTGGTTCCTCATGCCTTCTAAAAAAGATAAGCAAGCCAGTGAGCTGACGTGACTGGCTGGCGCAGCAGGCTGATGCAACAAGATGATGCAACAAAAGACACAAGGAGGAGAAGTGGATGTGGCTCAGGTGACTGAGCTCCCACCTACCACATGGGAGGTCCATGGTTCAGTTCCCAGTGCCTCCTAAAGAAGACAGTGCCTGGCCTGTCAGGCCTGTCAGTGCCTGGCCTGACGGGCAGGCACGGCAAGCTGACAAAACAAGATGACACAACCAGAGACACAAGAAGGAAAACTAAATGAGAGACACAACAAAGTAGGAGCAGAGTTTCCTGGTGCCTCCTAATGAAAACGAGCAAGACAGTGAGCTGACACGATGGGCAGGCGTAGCAAGATGACGCAACAAGAGACACAAGAAGCAAAAACAGGGAGGCGGCTGTGGCTCGGTCAGTGGGGCTCCCGTTTGCCATGTGGGGGGCCCCGGGTTCGGTTCCCGGGGCCTCCTGGTGGGGGCAGGCCTGCCCGCACGGCATGGTTGGCTGACCCAGCGGGCACGGGCAGCAGGGAGGGGATGAATGAATAAATAAATAAAATCTTAAAAATAAAAGAAGCAAAAACATAATGAGAGACAAACAAATCAGGGAACGGAGGTGGCTCAAGCGATTAGGTGCCTCCCTCCCACATGGGAGGTCCCAGTGCCTCCTAAAAAGGAAGATGAACAGACAGCGAGTGCAGCAACGAGGGAGTGGGGAGAAATAAATAAATAAATCTTTAAAAAAATAATGAAAATAAAATTATATGCAAAAGGTACGGAACAGTGTGTATAATATCTTACCCTGGGGATATTTTTAAAAAGAATATACATGCTCACATTTGCTTGATTGTACAGTCTATCTCTAGTAGAATATCTAAAAAATTATTATTAGAAATCATGGAGGGGAACCAGGTATCTGGTGGCCAGAATGGGAGGGTGACAGTGACTTACTTTCACTATGTTTTGTTCCTTTTGAATTTTTTATCACATGAATCTATTACATATTTAGAAAAGAAATAAAATTTGCTTTTAGTATCAACACATAGTAAAGAAAACAGAAGATTCCAGAACTTGCTATCTGTATTCTTCTGTTATTTAGACTATTTTTAAAAATATAAAACCCTTTCTTCATTTGAAATTTTATAGAGAACCACAGTATGTAAAATGGATAAAAGGGGCCCTGCTTTTAGTGAAGCAAGGCTGGGGCATCTGTGTCCTACCTATTCTCGTCTCCCTCTGGGGTAGTCTGGGGTGTTTTCGGGGACTTCTGTGGCTAGCAGAACATAACTTGAGAATCTGTGATGTAGTGGAATGAGCACAAGGTTTGTAATCAGGTTGCCCTGGTTTTTAATCCTAGTGCTACTTCTTGTTGCCGTGTGACATGGGGAAATTTGCTTATCCTCTTTGAGCCTCATGTGTGAAACAGGGCTAACACCCTAGCTCACGGGTTGCTGCCTAATACTTAGAACAGGGGGGCTCAGTGAAAGTTAATTTCCATATCCCCTCTTTCTATGCCCCTTGGTTCACAATGTATCTGGAGTGGCAGTAAACTAGTAAAAGCAGGCATATCTGAACTTTAAATTTGTGAAAGTCAAAGTCCAGATGAAAAAGATCAAATGAAATTCATTTACCAACCTGTTTTAGATTCTGATGTGTTTTTTTGTTTTTTGTATTTTTAACAATCAGTAAAGGATTTTGGACCTTTCCTGGATTGCTCTTTTGGAAGGAAAGATAGTTACCTGGGGGTTGAGTAATATCTGAGAAGAGGGTACAAGGGAAGCTTCCCAGGCTCTAATGTAATGTTATATTTCTTGAACTAGGTGCTAGTTACATGGGGTGTTCACTGTGTGAAAATTCATCAAGTAATACACTTACAATTTGTGTAGTTTTCCATACTTTAATAAAAAGCAGATGTTAAAACAAAAAATAATTACAGACATTATTACTTCTATGAAGTGCCTGTCCTTTGTTGTTGCCACATAGAACTAGCCCAGTGCCTTTTCTACCTGAGAAATCTGCTATTTGAAAACAGTTGATGTGTTTCCTGTGGCAGTTCTCTTCAGATTATACATCCCTATAAATAATTCATTTTGTAATTATTTTTGGCTTTTGTGAAAGAAGATTGAGGTTAATAAGGGATAAAGTTAGTGCTCTAGTTACCAAAAAATTGCAAAAGTACCTCTGTCATTCATCTGTTTGATACCAGTTCGTACACCACCTCTGTCTTCAACTTGATTGACCTCCCTCTTGACTCAAAACTGTAATATAGTACTGTTGGCTCCTAATTCAGCTGCAAAGTGACAGGATGCTAAAATAGCTTTTCTCTATCATTATCTAGAAAATGCTTTCCTTTAGTTAGGTTATAAAGTATTAGCAAATAAATAGTGGTCTTTAATGTCAGAGAATGGGTTAAATAATTCTTTATTCCAATATAGGCAGTTTTAATAAAACTCAGCAAATCACAGAAGTTTATGTGGAAACTATTTTGAAATAAAAACAGGCAAGTCTTTATGTGGTTTTTAAATTTGTGTTTTTTGTGTGTTTTTGGAGCCTTCAATTTTTTGTGTGGTCCAAGAAAAATTATCTAGCCTCTATTTATTTTACATTCCCACAAACTTCAGTATTCAAATCACTTAACTGTACTTGCATTCATTTTTGCAATAAGGACAAGTCAACATAAGAATATTTCTATAGTGGGTCTTTCTGGCATGCGTTTTGGGTATGGGCAGTAGATGAACGTGAACTGGAAATATGAACTGGGACTTTTGTGAAGAGTTAATGAGAGAGGAAGAGGATACCAGATCTGTCTTCTCCCATACTAACAGATGGAGAATTGGTTTGCTCTCTGTAATAGAAGATGTAAATTTTCTTAAAATTTATTCTGTTTTAACCTTGTTTTAATTTGAAAAATTATCTGCAGGATGCAAATTTTTTTCATATTCTTAATGTTATTTGAAAAGTTATTTTAGATAAATTAGTAAATGATGAAGAACTTTATTATAACAACAAAATGAGTGCTTACTAAGTGTCAGGCAGTATACCCTAAGGGTATTTGCTTTATACTTAGCTGTTTTTTGTTGTTTTTAAGGAGGTTCCGGGGATTGAACCCAGGACCTAGTATGTGGGAAGCAGGAGCTCAAACCATTGAGCTATACCAGCTCTTAGTTCTTAAATGAGATAAGGAGTGTCTCCATTTTGAGGATCTGAGATTGAGAAAGGATACAGAGCTTGCCAAACAAAGGTCACGTAGCTAAAGTAGTAGAGCCATCTCTGGCCCAAGTCCAAAAATATAGATTATTTCTATTTATTTTGAAATGTTACCTTATATTTAAAGTTTTCCTGAAGTTGCATACTTTATAAGAGCTGTGTTTTTTGTTTTTTTTGTTTTGTTTTGTTTTTTTGTTTTTGGTTTTTTTTTGAGAATGCCTATTGAACCAGCTCTTAGAAGTCTGCTTATCTGACAGGTGTGTTTATTGTCTGCTGATCTTGTTTTTACCTTTTTAATGAGTTTGGGGAAAGTGATTTGTGATTAGCATTCCTTTCTCTAACATTTGAACTTATTATTTCTAGTATATGTCTCTGCCAGCCTTAGCAATGGGGAGAAATACCAATGTCTTAGGAGGCTGACGTTAATGCTAATTTTGAGTTAAAGGTTATCTTTTCCAGAGATCTGAGTTTGTGTTCTGAATCTACCACCAGTTAACCATATGACTGTGGGGGTGTCACTTAACCTCTCTTGGTCACAGGCTTATCATAATCTGAAAAATGAGAGTTGAATCGGACTTTTGAAATACTTTGCTGCTCTACAGTTCTATAATTCTACGTTCTGACTTTTGGCCAAATAGTAAATGTAAAGTGATTAGCACAGATCTGACATAGTACACACTCAATAAATTGTAGCTATTTTTAATTATTAGGGCATTTTCCCATGAAGAGTTTTCAGCAGTAGTTTTGATGACCTTGCTAATAACAGAATGGAGGTCAACCAGGAGGTTTTTTTTTTTTTTTTTCATTTGGATACCCCTGCACTTGGCTACTTCTGCACAGCCTTGACCAGTAGGGGCAATTCCAGCTGCTTAGGGACTGTTCTTTGTCTCTCATCTTGGAATCATCCCATAACTACCTTCAAGGATTTACCATGTTTCTGGATGATGGTATACTGAAAGAAAGAAAACTGAGAGCAACTTGTAGTAAGAGATCTGTAGTAAAAGATCTAGATATTAGTTCTTTATAAATATTAAAAACAGATTTATGTTCTGAAGTCAGGATTGTGAACATCTGCTTTATATTAAAACCTTACACTGAAATAACTGTGAATAAAGGGATAGAATCAGGGTCCCATGTGGATTGACTGGGCGGCGGGGGCGCGGGGCAGTGCTAGAAATTAAAGACTTTGTGCTTTTAGGATTTTGAAGTCCTGGGAATTTATTTGCCATCATACAGTCCAGCTTATTAGCCATGGAAGAATTCCTTCTAAAACATATCCAGCTTTTGTCAGAACATTGCCACAGTAGTCAGGAAGCACTGCTTCCCCCTTCTCAAGGCAACTCATCCAGTTGTTAAATTCCAGTCTGTGGAAGCTATTTCATTGAACTTGAAGACATTTCTGTGTCTGTGTCCTCTATGACAGTCCATATATCTCCTCTAGCATTAAATTTCCTCCCAGCAAACTCTTGTGCTCTCATTCTTCCTCTGTCAGACTTCCCCCATCTGTTTTTCCTGCTGTTTACTCTTCATTGTCGTCTTCTACATCTTCCTCAGTCCTTTCTCCACAACGTAAACAGAAACTTAAAATACAAATAGCAAAACAACTTGTCATTACTCCTGGGCTCCATGCTTTTGCCAAGAATATATTTTAAACTACTGCAATGCCGTGACCAATAGAGGAAATTCCAGCTGTTGGTGATTGTTCTTTGTCACTCATTTGGAGTCATTCCATTATTATGAGAATAATTTGAAAATTACTCTTATCCCAAGACAAAAGCTAAAACATCCTTTTCACAAAGTATTATTTGTAGGTTAGTAGTGATTTATAAATATATAATTAGGATTGATTTTTCTTAGTGTTTCTTCATTGCTCAGCCCCTTTCTAACCTTCATTGACTGAAACCAGGTGCTTATATCACCATCTCTGATTTTTCAGAATTGATCTGTCCTACACTACCTTTAGCATTGATTCTGTAAGGAACAGAAATTGTTTTTCTAATGCATATGTATTCCAAAGCTTGCTCAGTCTGTGAGCATTTGCAGTATAACTTTAATCTGACCAGTTAATTGAAAGGAATGTGCTAAAATTTAGTCAGTGTGCAGTCTGCTAATACAAAATAGTAATCATTTGCCAGAGACATGCTATCAAGATTTATAGGAAAGATTAAAGAAGTTAGTGTTCAATTTTATTTGATTTGCTTAAAAGTGAATAAGGGTGAGCAGATGTAGCTCAAGTGGTTGAGCACCTGCTACCCATGTACAAGGTCCTGGGTTCAACCCCTGGTACCTCCTTTAAAAAAAAAAAAAAAGTGAATAAGGCAGCTGTCATTTTTGTCTAAACAATCTAACTGTCTTGACAAATGATGACCTAGCTGGAGCTTCTGACTTACCTTGATCTTGCAGTACAAACGTGACTTGCTGAGATACTTTTTTGAAGAGCAAGGATCCTCTTTCTACAAAAATTTTAGATCTTAAAAATTGAAATCAGAATGTGATTTTGTGTTGTTTATTTTAAAAAACTGACAACAGAGAATCAGTTGGTGATATTAATACATTATTCCAGGGAAGCGGCTGTGGCTCAATCAGTAGGGCTCCCGTTTACCATATGGGAGGCCCCGGGTTCGGTTCCCGGGGCCTCCTGGTGAAGGCAAGCCCGCCCGCACAGCGTGGTTAGCTGACCCAGCGAGCACAAGCAGCAAGGGGGGGATAAATGAATAAATAAATAAAATTAATTAAAAAAAAAAAAATACATTATTCCATTTGGTTAAAGATATTGCACAGGTAATTGCAGCTAGTCCTAACTGCTGGCAATATAATAGAGGTGACTGAAAACAAGAAGATCCAGGTGAAAAATGATTGGCTTGGTCGAGGGTGAGAGTAATGGAGGTAATCATAAATGGTCAGATTCAGGATAAAAGTAGAGCTCTCAGAATTCACTGTTGGGTGTGAGAGAGAGATGTTAAGGGTGACTTCAAGGCTTTTGGCCTAAATAACTGGTAACATGGAGTTTCTATTAACTAATATAGGAAAATTTGCTGCAGGAACCAGGTTGTGGATACAAACAGATGTTCATCCTTGACTAAAATTTACAAGCATTAAAGAAAGCTTATGGAAGAAACATGGCATTATAATTTGTAAAAATAAAGTAAATGTGTATGGATGAAAGGGACACCATGTTACATAAAAACTTTATATTAGCAGAGCCTGTCATACACAGTTAGTTGGTAGATGCTCCCTATTAACTAATGTGCCATAAATATATATTTTTTAAATAGTATTCATTCTAAAGTGAATCTTGAAATCCTCAGTGTTTCTAATTGCCAAGCCTCTTAATTAAGTGTTGTTATAAAGAAACTTCTGGGTAGGTGTGCATACCAAGGACTCTTCATTTTACAGTTCTCTTTTTACCTTTGAGACAATATTTTACCCATAGTAATTCTGAATTTTATTTCTTGAGGCAGAGATTTCTAGTTAAAACCCACCTGGCAGAGATGGAATTCAGTAAGAGATGAAATTCACACATTTTTTGGTGACATAATTATAGACCTTATACTTCTCTTTGATTCAGTTTTATTATCTGTAAAATTGGGGATAAATAATAGCACCTATGTCATATGTTGTTGGGAGGAATTAAATTAGTTCTTTCCTGGAAAGTGCTTAGAACAGTGCCTGGATGGTGCTGAATAAATGTTCAGCTATGACTAAAAGGGAAAGTTTGTGTCTAAGATTGGTTGGTATGTTAAACTCTCTCATTCCAAAACTGTAAACTTATATTTGTTCTTCTTTTATACATTGTACATATTTATGATAATGCTCTTTTGAATATAAAATAACTTTTATTCTTTTTAAAGGAAACTTTGTCAAAATATTTCATCTGGATTTTAATTGTTCATTTGCCTCTTAAATGTGGACATTTTGCTTAAAAGTTTTTTTTAGTTGCAAACTTTTCTTATGTGCTTCTGTGTCTTATATTTTATATATATATAGTGTTTTGATTTTCAGAACACATTTTGACCCCAAATTATGATTTTTGTCATTGCAGGCAAGAAGACAACAAGACCCTAGTCCTGGTTCCAATTTAGGTGGTGGTGATGACCTCAAGCTTCGTTAATTAGTAGCACAGCACATGTGCCACCCATCTTTACATATACATTGCTTCTAGTTAGCAGAAACAATTGATTAAAAGACCAGAAACTGTGATAACTGGAGGTACTACGATCTATTTTTCAACCTTAGGCAGTAACGGACATCACATACTGCCATGGTTTTTGCACTATGATTATAATACCTGCATTTCTGATTTTTTTAAGCATGTAGCCAGTAATAATTTGGCATTTTTTTCTATGCAAGCTTTACCTGGTTGGCATTATTTTAGTGAGTTGAGAATATCTACTTGTAAAGCCCTTCTGTTTCCATTTTAATTTAAAAATTCATGTCATTTAAAAACAGGTCAAAAATTTATCAGAGGGTTTTTTCCCCCTAATCTATTGCTCTTAAGTTTTTTGTACTTTTAGATGTGTTGGTTATACATTCTCATTTTAGACAAGCATTCTTGGTTTTTTTGTTTGGTTTTGTTTCCCCAGTTTCCTTTTGTGTTTTTATAGTCTACAGCATTTTAAAACTGTTGATGTGTTTGCATTATTTACAAGCTAAAAACCTAGTAGCACAGAACTGTCTGCCACAGCCTTCTAACACAGAGTTTACAATTGTCAAAGTTGCAGTATCCTTTTAAATGCGAATAATCACCTTTTATTTCCTTTTTAAACCCAAAATTTAAAATTGATGTTAACTCTGTAATCTGTCCCAGGTCTGTTCTAGATTCTGTTCTGTAATCATGAGTTTGGGTGGAGATATTCTCCATAGATGATAATATTCTACTGAAATGCTTAAAGAAGTCGCAGGCTGGCTTCTGTTTTATTCAGGGATTTTTTTAAAAAGTCAATCAGAAAAGGGATACTGGAACTTCTTCATATGTTTAACAGCATATTAAACTGGGGACAGTGACGAATCAGCTACAAAGGTAAAACTATTAAAATCGTGTTTAAGATAGCTGCTTTTATGTGTATTTTATATTGCATGCTTTTGTAAAAACAATGCTGGGTGATAAAAGATTAATCTTAGAAAATGTTCATCTGCAGCAAATATATTTCCTTCCATTAATAATTCTGGAAAAAAACATTCAGTTAAATATATATGGTATTTTCCAAAAGGACTATTAATAGAACCTTTTGAGTTGAATTATTGTGAGGATATATTTTAATAGGCTCACCATCAAATTGAGTGAGTACTGGGGGAAAAAGTGCTAAGTCCTTTGGCACCTCCTTACACATATTTTTCACAGTCATATTCATTAAATGTTGCTGCATTTCTGAATTTTTGCAAAAATGTATTTTATCATAATAGAATGGCATTATTTTAAAGTTTGAAAAACTGACATGGTCAGTTCAGAAAATGAACTGAAGTTTGAATAAGGTCATTACATTTAAAAAGTATATAAATATACTTGATTAATGAGAGAGGCATGACTTTCATTGTATATAGATCTTAAAATTCATAAGCAGATATTCTGTATCAATAAAAATATCTGTTTTATATTTGAAATCATACATGGTAAGGAGTATGTTTAACTTGTTATAAACAATAATATGTCATAATAGATCGTGTTGATCTTCTGTAATTAAGTACTGTAGTGAATTTGATGTTGTGCAGCTCACATGTTTACACACTCAGTGCCCTATATACCCCTGCAAAAATTGACTTTTAAGTGGTCCTTACCGTGGTGTTTTAAGGTTATCTTATTACAGAGCTCCCTGGGTTTTTTAAAAATAACATTATGATGATGGTACATTTTTCTCTATTGCTTCCAGCTAAGGACTTTCAGTCCACCAGTAAATAAGATCAAACATTATTAAATGTTTATGTTGCCATCCTTCTGTAAATACTGATTTTTTCCCCATCATTTAGCACTGTGCTGCTTCTGTCTGTCTTAATGCTGGCATTAAGATCATGAGCCCTTTTTCTCCAATAGTGCAGGCTTTGAAACTACTTTTATTAAGTTATTGATGCAATTTGATATTTTTCATAATCTCTATTTAAACAAAATTACATCATTGCATCATCTTTTCTAAATTCATCTCCATTAAAACTTGCCTTAACCTACCAGTTGCTTTTGCCACCATTAGCGATACTATGTGTTGTATGTTTAATTTACTTTCACAATAAACTTCTGTGTAGTGGAAACAAGGGTCTTGACTCTTTATTGACATAATCTAACAATTTCTGTTCTAGTTAGTTGTAATTGATACTTGATTTGTTGCTGAACTATTCATTGATGCTGCATTTTAATCTTTAGATAAAGCAACAACAGTGGCATCTAGTGGTCATTTCTCCTAATTCCAAAGAAAACTTTTACTTGACTGTGTCAAGAGAATACATACACATTTCCCAAAGTATATATATTGTGGTTTTCTCTTTGCTAGCAGTGAGTCACTGGGTTTAGTCCATACTCAAGGGAAGGAGGAGTATTAAGCTTCAACTCTTGAAAAGAGGGGTGGGTGTCAAAGAATATGTGGACATATTTTTTAAACCACCACAGCCATATCACTGGATTATATTAATCAGTATTTCAAGACAACTTTGGCATTTTTATCTCCCAAACATTCTTTAAAGGTACGAATTGAATCTTTTGCAGGCAGATTTCAAGGCATGATTCCCCCTAGGTAGCATCAGTTCCCTTTCTCACATCACCACCAGAATTTCAGAAATGTTCCAAGGCTAAAAAGTTACAATGTAAGGTAGGGTCATGGATGGAAATGACAGTTCAGTTTGTTTAAATATTAAATACTTTAAATATATTACTCAACTGTGAGCTTTTGGTTAGAAGAATTTAAGCAACTTAAAGTCATTAATTGGCCTTTTTCAGGGTTCAAAAATATTGAGGACGAGTGAGCACATAGCAAATTATAAAGGGAAATTATTGATTAGAGAAGATAATCTATATCTGTGCTGCTAAATATGGTAGCCACTAGCCATATGTGGACATTGAGCATGTGAAATGTGACTACAACTAAGGAGCTGAAATTCTGATTTTTAAAATTTTAATTTAAATTTAAAAACTGAGGCCATACTACATACTTATCTGTTAAACTGAACTTTATTGTTTAGAAAGGACTACATTTCACTTTAGCCTTTGAAGATGTAGTTGAGATGCACTCAGTGTAAAATACCTCCCTCAGGAGACATTTGAGCAAGATCTGAAGGCTGGTAGAAGTTATGCTGCAAAAACAAGGTGGCAAATATGTTACAGGTAGTCAAGCAAGAACATGGCAAGTCTGAGAAACCAAAAATAGATGAATATGACTGAAACATGGAACGGAGGGAACTGCAGTAGTAATAATGGTGAGATAAATCTGAAAGGCTCAGCAGAGGCTAGGGGTGAGGGTCACAAGCAGCTAGATGGGCCTTTCCAGCCATGTTATAAAATGGTTGGAGGTTCGCAAGGGCAAATCGGAAGCCATGGGGGTATTACCAGTTTGATGGAATGGGTTCTCTTAACAGGATAGGCTGGTTGTGTTGCCTTAAAACACTAAAAACTAGTGGTTTTAAACAAAAAAGATTTCTCTCACTCATGCTTCCATACCCATCAGTGCTAGGCTGGCAGCAGTCACTGGAACACTGCCTACCAATATGACAAAGCCAATAAGATAGTGAAAGGGCACTGACTTTCTGTTCATATTTCATTGGACCAAGCAAGTCACAGGGCCAAACTCAAATTCACCTAGGCAAGGAACTGCAGTCCTTTTTGCCTAGGAGAGTCAGAATATTTGTGAATGGCTCTAATGGCTACCACAATTCACCATTTCAGTTGTTATTAAACATTTGATTCTCAAGAAAATACACTTATCATGGGAGACAACCTAAAATTAACCAGTTAGGCATTGAGTTTTAATTTTAGGATCTGTGGTTCTCTGCCCATTGCACAGTGGCCATACAGTGGTGAAATAGGAACAGAATAACTGCAGGAAACACTTCGATTTAGAAAGGGGAAGGATACATACTGGTCTGTAACAGTTGTGAAGTGTCATTGGGAAGGCTAATTGAGAACCTCAGAACTACTCCTTGGGAAGGAGTCTCCCATCCACTGTTTTCCATGACCCTTCGGCCAGCATCCAGTGCCACCTTCTCCAGTGACTTTCTGGTCTGAGTGACTCCGCCATCCATCCAGCTACCCAAGCTGGAAACCTAACTGTCTATTCTTGACTCCTGTTCTCCCTCATTTCCCATATCCAGTATGCAAATTTTGTCATTCTTTTCCTATTCTTCTAGTGGTTCAAGTTATCTAAACAAAATCCTCTTCACTTTGTTATGCAGAATGAGGCAACTTTCTCTTTGTCTTGCTTTTCCCACATCCCTATCCAACCTGCCCAACCCCCATCCAGGCCCCACCCTCCTCTCTCCACCAGAGTTGTCCCTCCAAGTGTTTTTTTTTACAGAGGAACCATTCCCAGTCTGGTTGGATTTGAGCTAAATTCTGATACATTTGTTTCTTGCGGTGAAATTCACATAAAGTAAAATTAATCATTTTAAAGTGTAAAATTCATTGGCATTTAAGACATCTGCAATGCTGTACAACCACCACCTCTATAGTTAACAAAACATTTTCATCACTCCAAAGAAAACCCTGGGTCCCTTAAACCGTCACTCTCTTCCTCGCCCCAGCCCCTGGTAACCATTTTTTGTGTATCTCTGGAAATCTCCCTTTTTGGTGTGGCCAATTTTTCCTTTGTTTCTGTTTTTAGTGTTTTTTATTATTATTATTATTTAGGGAAGAACGGTCACACTATACACAGTTTTGCACCTGGCTTTTTTCTCTTATGTACCTTGGAGCGCCTTCCACATCAGCATATAGGGACATAACATATTTGAAATGTTGCCTGTTATCCATACCAGGGTTTAGTTAACCACTTCCCCACTGATGGACAACTTTTTTTTTTTTTTTTGTACATTTAATACGTGGAAATATAAACAATTAAAAACTAAAAAGAACAGCTGAATAAAAACATGTTTCTCAAATGTAATAGATAACATAAATTTTTTGAATCATATGATATGTTACACACTATATTTGGTTCATAGTAACGCAATCATACAGTATTTGTGATGGACATCTTAACCCAGTTCTATTGATTTGGCATGTTATGCTGCAATGGACATAATTCTCCATGTTTGTTTTAATGCTAGTAGCAATAATTTCAATTTTTTATAGAACTTCCCAAGTTACACTACTAGTCCAGTTTGAGAATTTAACATGGCACTCCATGTCCTGTCAAAAGCCTTCCTAAGGGCAATGTAATGAAAAGTACTTAGGTTCTGCCGCCTGGGACCAAGGAATCTTGGGCAAGGTCTTTAACTTCTCTATGCCTCAATTTCTTCGCCTGTAA
Organism: Tolypeutes matacus; assembly: GCA_026826555.1. NCBI lineage: Eukaryota > Metazoa > Chordata > Mammalia > Cingulata > Chlamyphoridae > Tolypeutes > Tolypeutes matacus. Next base: position 7,230,985 of record JAKSZT010054017.1, on the reverse strand, counting down.
AGTGGGGTATAATGGCACCTGTCAGGGTGGTGGGAATCCAGAGGCTACTTCCATGAAGGCAAGGCCTGGGCTGTCTTAATTTTAAAGTGCCCCAGGGCTAGGGTCAAAAACTCAGGCTGACCAGACTAGAGGAAATCCCTGGACTGGTAGATGAGGTAATTGAGGCACAGCGAGCGCCGTGGGTTGGCCAAGACCACACAGCATTGGCAACAAAGTCGGTTCGAGCCGGGTGCTTTGGATGGCCTCCTTCGGATCCTAGCCCCAGGGATCTGCACTCATCAAGATGTGGTGAGACTGAGGCCCAGCCGCCTTCCCCCACCCGCATCCCTCTTCACCACTACCCCCACCCCCACGCACGCGAGCACGCTCATCACTCTTTCAGCTAGACCAAGGGCGGCTGGGTGAGGAGGAAATCGTTCTTTAACAACCAGAAGCAGCTGCAACCAGCGTCAGCCCCGGCCACAAACATTGGGGGCTGGGGTGTGGAAGGACGGGGAAGCCCGCGTGCTGTGAAGTTCCTGGACTCCGCGTCTTCTCCCTGCTGGGTCTCAGGCGGTGCCCCTGGAGGACTCGCCTTTTACGCCCAGTGAGTGAGTATTGGACATGCGTGTAGATGGCAGACAGATATGGTGTGACGTGTGTGTTGCGTGGTCTACACATTGTGAAGACGAACGAAACGCGTACGGTGTGGTGTGCAGATGTGGGGCATACAGGGCATGGGACTTTTCGCTCCTCTGTTGCCGGCCCTCCGGATAGTACAGCCCCACCTCCCTCAGCCTCGGCCGCGGCTGTCACGGCCCCCTGATCCGGAGTTTGCGCGTGCGCCGCCCCGCCTTAAGCCCCTCCCCCGCTGTAGAAGTCCCGCCTTCGCCCCGCCCTCGTCACACTTTACGGCTCGAAACACCACTTTTGCTGCAGTTGCCGCCGCCGCCGCTGCCTCCGCCGCAGCGGTTGCCGCCCGTGAGGTAAAGTGGGATAAGGTGTGGTGTTGGGCCTGTGCCACCGCCTCCCTGGGAGGAGGTGGAGGGAAGGCCGCCGCGAGCCGGCGGGGGCGGCGGGTCAGCCGCTGCTTTGTCTCCTCAGCTCCTGTACTGTCTGCGCTGCCGCAGCGAGGCCGCCCTGGCCCGGCGAGCCGAGCCGATGCTGGATCTGGAGGTGGTGCCCGAGCGCTCTCTGGGGAACGAGCAATGGGAATTCACGTTGGGTGAGTGTGGGGTTTCCCCACAGGTCCACATTCCCGGGGCCTTACCTTCCTCCGAGCCGGCCCTTCCTGTGTCCGGTATCCGCCCTGTATGCCCCTGCGCCCTCGGCTTCTCGCAGTTTTCGTTCCCTTGGCTTTTTTGTCTCCAGGCACCACATATCGGTTCCGACCCACCCGACCCCGCCAGTCAGTCGCTCAGCTCTGCCCGGACTCCCTCGCCTTAGGCCTCAGCAGGGGCCCTGTCGGGGTGGTGGGATGGTAGTAGTAATAATAATAACAGTGGCATACACGCCCCAAACATTTACTCAGTGCCAGGCGGTGCTCTAGAGCGTAATTGTCTCGTAACCCGCAGTGAGCCCTCCGGGTCGGTACTATTGTTAATCCTATTTTCATTTTACGTGCTATGTTTCTAAGTGGCTAACGCCCCTAACCGCCCTAGTGGCCTGTCTCCCACTGCTTTTCTGGGCTATGGGTTGCTTATTTTCAGAAGGGGAAACCGACTCGGATTCCATAATCAGGCGGTGGTGATCTGGTGAAGGGAATTGAGGAGTTTGTATGTGTTGCAGGAACTTCTGACTTATTTCCTCTTTTGCAAGGTAGTCGATGTGTGATGGTGTAATCGTAAACCCACACTTAAATGCTGTGAGAGTTAAGAGTTGAACGAAATCTCAGAAAGTGAAAACATTTAATTTTTAGAAAAATGCATTTTGGTCGGGTTTTTTTTTTTTTTTTTTTTTTTTTTGGTTTGTTGGCCCAGTCTTCTACCTTCATCCGTCCCCATCCTCAACATCACTACCTGTAGTGTACAAGAATGTTTGCATTCGGTAACCCCAGTGTGTGTTTACTTTGATCCATCACTAGGAAAATGTGGTCGGGAGCAGGTGTAATGCTGCTTGTTTGAGCAGGCCTGAACTTTTGTTACATCAATGTGGGCTCACCACTCCTACAAAGTTCTTCCCCAAATTTTAACTGGTATGATACACTCCAGCCTCTGGTGAAGCATCAAAAGCTTGGTTGGGAAGCTGGCAATATTTTTGCCCTTAGACCCGCTCATCACGCTGATGTTATTTGGCTTCTAGGCTTCTGGTTAACTTCTGTCCTTCCCTCCCTTGACAGTGTCTGACCATGCCTGGACCTCACACAGGCAGGGCCAGAATCACAACCATATCTTCAAACTTTGCTTAATGGTGTGACTAGGGGGTGATTCTCTTTGTGGTTCAAATATTTAGTCATTTAGTCAAAAATAGTGCCTAGTATATCAGTAGAGACCAGGGTTTCCAGAAAACTGGGTGGGAGAGCAAGGTTGTTTTGAGACTTAATGCCCACTCCTAACTGCCATTTTCCAGGAATCAAACTGCCTAAATAGCAACCAAAAGCAATGAGGGATGCATTTCTGTAAATTGGCTCCAGAAATAAATGTTGGGGGAAGGTTCTTAGAGGGAGACTGAGTTTTGATGATTCCCTTGTGGGTCTTGAAATCTGCATTTTTAAATGATGTCTGCCAGTCATTTTCCCTCTTTCTCAAACTCCTCCCCACCCCCAACACATCCAGATCTCATTTGGGCTGGTCAGGTAGGGGTGGGTCTGGGAAGTGAATCTGTGCTTTGGGATTACATTCCTAGGCAAGAGAACCAGGCAGTGCTTATTTGAAGTCATCACAACCCTCTGAGATAGGTATTACTATCTCCATTTGCCAGGTGAGGAACAGGCTCAGAAAGGTAGAGATGATATACAAGTGAATGACCAGGGATTTCCTACTTCCTACTGCTCTGTCCTTCTGAAACTCAGCTTTCTAGGTTTCTTATTTGGGGGCCTGTGCAAATGCGGATGTATCTGGCTCTTGCCATTATCTGCCTGGCATCAGCTGCATCCAGGTTCCTGGCTGTCTTCTTGGCTTTTGTGGAATGTTGGGGGATTAGGGATATGCCAGCAACACAGGGACAGGAAACCTAAGCCAAATGGAATCTCTGAGTATGCCACTGATGGTTCAACCAGTGGTGGAGTAAAGGCAGTGCAGATTTGAAATGTTTTCAGTGAGACTTGTGGAATGTATTGCTGTATAACAACCTGTGGAAGCTTGTCTCTGAATTTCTGTTTTTGAAATTAGTCTTGAAAATGTCCAAAGAAGGTAGATTTACAGGGTCACTGGAAAATAGCCTTCTCTGAGTTTTCCTTGTTCCACAGAGACTGAAAGCTTACTCTGTCAAAGGCAGAATGTGCCTTTGTGGACTCTGCTTACAAACATTGAAAATTCAATGACAATGGTCCTCTGCCCTGAACAACTTAGCCTGATGGGAGGGAAAGATTGCAGAAATAGTTTGTTTTACTATAATGAGGGCAGAGGATTGTGTAGGGTGCTGTGAAAGGGGTGAAGGGACTTCACCTCATCTGGGAGCCCAGGGAAGGCTCCTTCTCAACCCATGAAAGTCAGTAGTCCCATTCCTGGAGCCAGAGAGCACCAGCAGAGCCCTACCAGAAGTCTGCTGCTGGGTTTCTCTCTATGCTATCTCCATTAAAAAAAAAAAAAAGAATGGGAAAGATAGATGGTATGTTCAGGGAACCACAAGCAATCTGGTGTTATAGCTAGAGCATAATGTGCCGGTATAAAAAGAAAATACTTTTCCCAGAGTCCCAATTCTGTTTGGTAGTGCCTGCCTGGGACAGTAACAAAGAGTCTTGAGTTCAGTGGAAAAGAGAAGTCAGTGAAGTCTGTTGGCATGCGTTTATGAAGAAAGTTTGAAGACTGGCTTTGGAGGGACGGGGAGGATAGAAGTCTCTGGCTTAAGTGACTGGACAGATGTTGGAAGTTTTGAAACACACAATGTCAATGAGAAACTGAAGAGAAGATGAAGAGGTCACTTTTATTTGTTTTAGATTTGTACAGAAAACAGGTTGAGATGTGAGTTGGGAACTGGGTGGTTGGTTGAAGGAATGAATGAGGGATAAGCAGAAGAATATAGTCCCTCATAGAGACCTGCAAAAATTAAAGGAGAAGCTGGAGAGAGTGGTATTGATGGAGACAGATGAGAGTTCTCAGAGGGGGAGGGTGGTAAAAGTCCTTGGTCCAGGACCTATAAGTACTGTTGTGCTGGGTGTTGTGATTGGGGACTAAGTTACAGCAGTGAGCAAGACAGGGTCCCTACCTTCATGTAGTTTGTATCTAACAGATAAATAAATGGGATAGGAGGCCTCTTTAAGAATGAACATTCAGGGAAATGAGGTGTGAGCCAAGACCTGCAGGATGAAAAGGAGCCAGCAGAAGCAAGAACTATTGCAAAGGCTTGAGGTGGGAAAGAGCTTGATATGTGCTGGGAACAAAGGGGAGGCTTGGTAAACAGTGGAAAGAAAGGTGGAGATGGACAAGGTGCAGAATATTCAGGGCATTTAGATAATGTCACAGTATTTGGGTTTTATCACCTATATTGGGAATCCATTGGAGGGTCAGAAGCAGGCATGTGATGAGATCTGATTTGTAATACATAAAAATTGTACAGTTAAGAAGACTGATCATACTCTTCACATACTTTTGGGGGTTAGGTTAACTCTCTTAGAGTGGGGACAGTGCTCTTGTGTCTCTGCCATGTATATGGTTGGTTCCCCTTTGAGACCTTTTGTGGCCTGCCTTTACCAGCAGTTGTTGATGGATGGCTGATTGCCGTGACTGCTTTGGTTCCTGAGTGGGTTTCTCCCTAGTTGACTCGGTCCTGAAGGTTCCAAAGTCAGGACTTTCATATGATTAGGGGGAAAAGAACCCTGAGAAGCTCCCTTTATGGCTGGTATGTGCCATGTGGCTTGCAGAAGCCACATGGCCTTCTCTTTCTTAGCACCTAACTGGCTTATCTATCACCTCCACATGGATGTGGGCCCATTCCCTCTGAGAGAGACAATATAGATGCTTCTTCATTTGAGAATGGCAAAGCTGAGTGTTTTGTCCATTTTGTTCATATTCTCAGCAAACATTTATTAAGCCTTTACTGTGTGCCAGGCCCTTTGCTATCAAAGGGTGAAAATTACCTTATTTAAGGTCAGAAGTGCCTGTTCTTCAAACTGGAATGGGCCGCCAAATGATAGCAGTATCAGATCATTGTTTAAATGAAGATGGACCATGCATTTTTAACCTTCTAAGTCTTCATTTTGGTAGCTCTTTTCTATACATCTTATCTCCGTGATCTGGAGGTAAACTGATCTTGAATATGAGTCAGGGTGATGTAGTGATTCCTCTTTCTCCTTTCTTTTGTCACCCACCTCACAATCCTTCAGTCCCACTGAATAAATATTCAATAACCATTATGTGGCCGGCCCTGTGCAGGGTGCTAGGGATCCAGAGAGTGGTGAATAACATAGACTGACTTTGTACTTATGACGGAAGCTATGAGTCTTTGTTTTCAGATTATCTGAGACTTGTTTCTCTGTATGTTTCTTCTTGTTTAAAATATAATAGACTCTGAAAACAAGTTTTTGATGTTCTCTGTGAGCCCCTGGAACCTTTGAGATGTCTTTGGGATTTGAATTTCGTAAACTGAAAGCCATTTGTAAATCTGCTTATAATGGGCCATGAGTTCAAAAAACAAATGCTAAAATGTTTGGGGGGGGGGGGGAATGGATGTGGCTCAAGCGATTGGGCTCCCGTCTACCATATAGGAAGTCCAGGGTTCGATTCCTGGGGCCTCCTGGTGAAAGGCAAGCTGGTCCGTGCAGAGAGCTGGCACAGCAAGATGACACAACAAAAAGAGACAGAGGAGAGACAGTAAGAGATGCAACAGACCAGGGAGCTGAGGTGGTCCAAGAGATTGAGCACCTCTCTCCCACTCTGGAAGGTTCCAGGATTGGTTCCCAGTGCCACCTAAAGAGAAGACAAGCAGACACAAAAGAACAACAGAGAGCAGACAGGGAGTGAAAAACAATGGGGTGGGGGGGATAAATAAATAAATAAAAGTCTTTTAAAACAAACAAACAAACAAACATGTTTGTGGGCTGGTAAATAAGGATCCAATGAAATCCTTAGTAAAATAAGTTACTTCTAATATATGTGTGAGTTCTAAACTTGTAAAGCTAGATGGGCCCTTACAGGTCATGTGCTCTAGCAGACCCTCATTTAAGAGGTGAAACAGGTGCGGGAGAGGAAAGGACCTGCCCTGCCTCACACAGCTAATGCATGGCAGAGTGAGAACCAGACCTTGGTCTCCAGAATCATGTAGTCAGTGCTTTTCTCACTCTTTTTTTTTTTTTTTTTGGTTCATGCTGAGTTTGCTTTCTCCAAGCCCTTTGCCTGCATGGGATCATGAGGAAGTCCCCATTTCCAGGAGGCCCTTCTGTATATTCACTCCTTCCCCTTAGTGCTTGCTGCTTAACTTTACTCTAGCTCTTATGACTTACTGAAATTTTATTTACTTTTGTTTCTGTGAACCTAAGTGGCCCTACCCCAAGCTTTACTGTAGGGACAATGTCTAGCACAGTGGTAGGTGTGAGTAAATGGATATCCAAGTAACCACATGTATATCCTTGCTTTATTTCAGGAATGCCTCTGGCTCAGGCAGTGGCCATTCATCAGAAGCACTGTCGCATCATCAAAAATGTCCAGGTTCTCTATAGCGAGCAGGTGAGTGGTGGCTAATTTATTTACAGAAAGAGCATCCCTAATCAGTGAGTCATTTCCAGAGATGACACTGTGGGAGAGGCTGACTGTCAGGGATTGCTGGGTCAGTGTCTTTGAATAGGAGAATCTCTAGCACTATTTACCAAGCACAGTTTCTTTGATTCTGGAACTTTGGATTTTGATAATCTAGTGCTGCCAAGTTTGGAAGAGCAGTAATAACCAATCCTGATTTTGTTTGTGCTTGGCTTAGCTATAGGCCCTTGGGCAGTGGGAAGTTACTCAGCCTGTCTGTGGTATTCTAGGGTGCTTGTCTTCAACTTTTGTGTTTTGGTGCTTAATCACTAAGCACATCAGCTCCCAATTGCTTTGGTTTTTCTTCAGGATTGTTGCACTACAGATCTCTAGCTAGCAGAGCATCCTATAGACTTGAAAGGAAGCGCAGCTTTAGCTCACACCTTTAATGAGAATGGTGTAATAATTAGAAATTGCAAAATATTTGCTCCCAATTAATAGACGTATTATTTTACTTTTTTTTTTTTTTCTTTCTATTTATGGTGGTCTCTGTTAAATGTTGGTTGGTTGTGCCAGGGATTAACTCTGTGGTATATTTGTAGGCCTTTCAAAATAGGGTTCTTATCTATGAAAGACTGTCTTCCTTCCACTGAATTCACTGTAACCTGCAGTTCTTCTATAACACAGACTGTATGCTGCCATGTGGAGTTGCCTATGTGGTGTCTTATGTGTCACAAGTCTTAGGGAATATATATATTTTTTTTTTTTTTTAAGATTTTATTTATTTATTCATTTATACCCCCCTTGCTGCTTGTGCTCGCTGGGTCAGCCAACCACGCCGTGCGGGCGGGCCTGCCTTCACCAGGAGGCCCCGGGAACCGAACCCGGGGCCTCCCATATGGTAAACGGGAGCCCTACTGATTGAGCCACAGCCGCTTCCCATAGGGAATATTTTTGAGTCTGCACAGGCTATAAGTATGTTCTTGCTGGCTTTTCTGAGACTCTTTGAATACCTATTTGATGCTTTTAGTTCTGTTTGTTCCAATTGTTTTAAAATCCTGAAGCAAATGACAGCTTCTTTTTTTTTTTTTTTTTTTAAACAGAGCTAACTCTCTGCTAATTCTTTTTTTTTTTTTTAAAGATTTTATTTATTTATTCATTTATCCCCCTCTTGCTGCTTGTGCTCACTGGGTCAGCTAACCACGCCGTGCAGGCGGGCTTGCCTTCACCAGGAGGCCCCGGGAACCGAACCCGGGGCCTCCCATATGGTAAACGGGAGCCCTGCTGATTGAGCCACAGCCGCTTCCCGACAGCTTCTTTTTGATATGAAGAATGTTGTGGATTATGGTAGATAAGATTACTGTGAGAATTCCCAGTTCAACTTTAGAGCAGGGTCATAGTTGTACCTGTTACCTTCACCCAGAGATTACATTTTGCAATACTGGACCCCTGTGTAGTGAGTTCCCAGGTAAGGGGCCCCTCTGAGAGAGGGAATGCTTGTCTCCATTCAAGTGCTTGGGTGTTCATGTGGTGCAGCCATCAACAGGGGGCTTGGAGGAGTGGACAGGGGTTCCTTGAACCACAATGCCAAATTGATTCTCTAATACAATTTTCAGTGTAGGACATGAGGGAATTAACCTCATGAGAAATAGCAGCCATCAAAACAGGGAAAATGGGATCTTCTAAGCAACTGGAACCAGTTGGAAAACATGGTTTTTTCTTTTTGTTTGTTTGTTTGTTTGTTTGTTTTTCAGTCCAGACCCTTGATTCAGATTCCTGTTCTTCCCAAATCTTAGTGATTTATGGCAAATTAATAACCAGTCTGAGTGTCTGTCTGTAAAATGGATATAGTTTCCTTATAATAGAATAATCTTTAGATAAGGATAAAGAGAACATGGTCTCTCAGAGCAATGATATGTTGCTTTTTAAATGTGAGCCCTGTCCTCTTCTCGTACCCTTTTTCCTTCCTTTCTTTCCCATTTGTCTCTTTGCTTCCCATCAAGGTCAGAGAACAGTTTGACCCTATTAAAAGTTTCAGAAATATCTTCTTGTCTCTAGGTAAATCACACCTTGTAAATCAAATATGCACATCCAGTATGTCCCATCTTTCTTAGAGGGAAAAGATGTTAACAACTAGCAACAGCCATCTTTACTTAATTGTTTCATATGGAAGATAGCATAATGCTGCATTACTGGGTCTACTTAAATGCCACATCAAACATGTTTATTTTGGTCCTAGAGATATAAAGTACTAATAAAACATTGATTGTGTGGATAAATTGCTTTACTTTTGAAAATTGCTTAGTTATGCCCTGAGTTGTAATAATGCCAGGAAAAAAAATGATCAGATATTGGAAAATCCAGATGCTCCCAGCATTCCTCCTCCATGCAAGAAGGAAATTAAAGCTTTTTTTTTTTTTTTTTTTTTTTTTAAATGTACTGGGTCTGGGGCTCAAACCCAGGACCTCATACATGGGAAGCCAGTGCTCAACCACTGAGCCGCATCGGCTCCCCTGAGTTTTTGTTGTTGTTGTTATTTTTTCCCATTTATTTGCTTGTTGTTTTTTGTAGCAGACACTGGGAACCGAACCCGAGACCCGAACCCGGGAGCTCCCATGTGGGAAGCAGGTGCTCAAACCACTTGAGCCACACCGCTCCCCAAAAAAACTTTGCTTCATTCTGCTTAGCTCCATGGAATAACCCTCTCACAAGCAAAACTTTGAGTTCTGGATTGAGAGCTTATTACCGAAGCTTAGCATCCATTATTTCATTATCTCTTTTGAGACCTAATGGTTTTAGATATTCATACATACCTATTGGGAAATTACACCATTCTTTCTTGACGTTTATGCAGGCAAGATGGTATCACCTGAGCCTGCTGCCTTGTGAAGATTCGAGGGGGTAGAGGGGAGAGGATAGTCTGTGCTAATCCCAGAAGGCTCTTTGGAGAATTTCTCCAGTGAGGTCTATACCAGCAATGGGACCTGAGTCAGTTTCCTGGCCTTCCACTTCATATATCTGTCTCTGACAGCTACACCTTTAAACTTTTGAGCAACTGTGTGCCAGTTTTAAGAAGGAACAGGGTTTTGAATGGTGATTTTGTCCTTCTACTGCTGGGCAACTTGCTTTAGGGCTATGGAGAGTCTTCAGACATTGAGTCCATGAATTGATTGCATTGGACCAGAAGCAGGCAGGTCAGGTAGACATGCGAGGAAAGAATGCTGGGTGCCAGGTGCTGTGCTTGGTGATTTCTGACCTACTGTCTCCATCTTCGCAACAACTCTGGGGTGAAAGGATGAAGAAACCAGAGCTCAGAGAAGCTTTGAGAGTCACTAAGGTCATCAACTCACTGGGGCTTAAAGCTAGCTCTGTCTACTGCTCTATTCTGCTAACTCCCTCCCCCTAGATCTTAGATGGGACAAATGTAGAAATCTGACTCTTTAGATCTCAGACTTAGGCTTTCAGAAAGAAGCATATGTGATATGGGGTGGGGCAGGAAGGGTCGAAAGAGTGGCATCTCATACATAGTCAGATTACAAGTCCTGGAATTTGGCGAAAACAGTCAAAGAATAAAATATGTTCCCTCTGTGTGGTATAAACAGCCAAGGTGTGAATGGACATAGGCTCAGCGGACATACAGTAAGCAGTGTCTGCTAGGTTTATATTCTGGGCTAGGCTTTTACACATGACCTTTATTTCTCAACAAATGTTCTGTAACTTGGACAGCAGTAATCTGATGCCTCAGATGTGGGCCCTGGAACCACAAAAGGAAATGACCTATATACTCACATAATTTTGGCCCTTTCCCTTAGGTGGTATTATTACTCAAAGCTTAGAAGGGAAAGGCTCTTACCAGCCAATATTATGAAGCACAGTTGCAGCCTGGAAGTAGAGGACACTGTGCAGTCATGCAACAGTTTTTTTCTGCCTTTCAAACCTCATTAGTTGGGGGAGGGAAAGGACTCCTGCACTTATGTCTTCCTTGCCCCTTCTAAGGCTTTCAGTAGGTACTGGTGAATAAATTAGTTTTTCGGGGTGTGTTTTATTTTTGTTTTGCAGTCTCCTCTAAGCCATGACCTCATCCTTAACCTGACTCAGGACGGGATCAAACTACTGTTTGATGCTTTCAATCAGAGACTTAAGGTAACTATAAATGACAACTAGTTTCATGTTAGGCTGAGCCAGACTTTCTGGAACCAGTTAACATGTGCTATTATGTGATGTTTGGAAACTCATAAGTGAGCATGGACTTCTGTGGTTCAGAGACCACCACACTGCAGAGGACCAAAGCTATACCTGTTCCCCTAAAATGGGGAACCTTACTGAGGGGGTAGGAAAGAGGCTGAGAAGGACTGCCATCCCAGGCTCCAGAGGTAGAAGGAAAGAGTGTTTTTTGGGGCACATGCTGTGGGGAGGGGTTATGTTGAATAGGAAAAAAAGAGAAGAGTTAAGTATTTGGCATAGCTTACTCTTAAGTCTTTACTTAAAAAGGTACTAAAATGGAGCTGAACTATAGAATAGCACTAAATTATTTTAGTTCTTTTATTTTACTTCAGTCTTGAATCAAACAGTATGACCTGAAAAATAGAAAATGGAAACTGTTCTCCCTAAAATGCTGGAACTTGAGGGTTAATACCACCAACAGTGATTTGAGGACATGTAGACAAATAACTTGCTGATCTGTATGGTTGTCTTAATTGGTGTTCAACTACAGGATGTTTTTAACATACCCTGTATTTACAAATGCCTGTACTTCACTTCACAGGTTAGTCACGTGACAATAGACTCATGCCTCAGAGTCAGGAGGTTAAACATGGGCTCTGGGCAGTAGCATGCCAAAGCTGTTGCCCTGGTTAGATTACAGAGTTGCCTTTCCAAAAGTCTTGGGCAGGGAAGCAGATGTGGTTCAAGTGATTGGGCTGTCATCTACCATATGGGAGGCTCCAGGTTCATTTCCTGGGGCCTCCTGGTAAAGGCAAGCTGGCCCGCTCCGTGGAGAGCTGATGGCCCATACCGTGGAGAGCTGGTGCAGCAAGATGATGCAACAAAAGAGGAGAGACAGTAAGAGATGCAGCAGACCAGGGAGATGAGGTGACTCAGGCAATTGAGTGTCTCTCTCCCACACCGGAGGTCACGGGTCAGTTCCTGGTGCCTCCTAAAAGAGAAAGACGAGAAGAAAAGACAAGCAGACATGAAAAGAGCACACAGCGAATGGACACAGAGAGCAGGCAGCGAGTGCAAACAACAAGGAGGTGGGGCACTACCCAGTTCTCATCATCCTATCACAAGTCACCTGCTGAGGAGAGAAGACAAAACAAGGAAAACATGAAAAGAGAATCTTTACATGATATGAGATGGTTCTTCAGAAATGAGTCAGTGTAAACATTCTTAGCCCCACAACTTCCTTCCCTCTTCTTGTGGGCTCAGTAATCCAAAAGTTCCATGCTCGGAAAGGGTAGAAGATGGTCTTCAATGTGGTTTAATCACAAATTGGGGGAAAATCTGGTAACATGGAGGCACCTTTTTACAAATTGTCATTTGCCTTTGGATTGGTAAATCCACTTGAAAAAATATAACCAAAAAAGATTTAGGGAGAGGATAATGTTGACAAATGTTTATAGCAAGGCTTCTTGTGGTAATGGAAAGCTAGAAGTTACCTAAATGGGCAACAAAAAGAGATAGCTGGACAACCCATAAAATTGCATCATGGCGAGGGCAGTATCAAATGTTTAGTGAGCAGTTAGTACACAGCTGAGTGCTTCACATGCACTTCCTAATTGAATCCTAACAAGCCTATGAACAGGTTCTATTATCCATAATTACCAGTGAGGCAGTTGGGGAACAGAGGATAAGTTGCCTGCCTGATACCACATTCTTAAATGAGAAAAACTGAAGAAAACAGTGTAAACACATTGTGTAGAAATGGGATGCAATGGGAAGTACATGTGGATGGGAAAGAAAGTAAAACAGAACCTGACAATTATTTTCTCCCTTTTGTGGGCTCCCTATAAAGGACAGCCTGGGGCCTTATCTGAATCTCTGGAGACTATAAGGAAGTAATCCCCGAGGTATCCTTGTTTGACACCAGGCCCAGCCTGACCCATTTACCTACCCCTCCATCCAAAGGCTTCAGAATGTACCTCTTCCCAATGCTGTCTCTTGCAGTAGTCCCCCCTTCCCTCACCTCCAGAGTCCTGTGGACCTGTCTTTTCCTTCTGTATCTTGGCCAGTGTCAAAGTCTCCTCCTTTAGACTTCCCCAGCTACTTGTCCCTGTGGCCCAGCAAGCTCCATGCATCAAAAATCTGTGTATTGATTCTCCTGGTGGCATGAAGGACTCCAGCATGGTCAGCACTCTCCTTGCCACAGTGCCACCCTAGACCCTGTGATTAGCTCTGGTCCACTGTTCTCCCATTGGTTAGGCAGGGTTGGGGTAACTAAGTGTTAGGCAGGCCTGTTGGCAAGTAGGTGAAAGTGACGTGAGGAACATCCTAGAACCCACCCCCACAGGGTGAGTGGTGGGAAGCCTTTGATGATGGAGGCCTTCAGCTAGCTCTGGGGATAGCTTTCAGGGAAATCAAGTGCCTGCATCTGTACAAGCAGGGCTTCAGACTGAAAGTTGAAGGCCTCTGCCTGTGCTATAGGTCACAGACCTGGATCACTGGTCTGGTAGGCTCCCTACCATGCCCAGGTTTTCTTTTTTTTTTTTTTTTTTTTTTTAAAGATTTTATTTATTTATTCATCCACACTTCCCCTGCTGCTTGTGCTCGCCGGGCCAGCCAACCACGCCGTGCGGGCGGGCCTGCCCCCACCAGGAGGCCCCAGGAACCGAACCCGGGGCCTCCCATATGGCAAACGGGAGCCCTACTGATCGAGCCACAGCCGCTTCCCTTTGCCCAGGTTTTCTGAAGGAGACACTGGCTGGCTTCTGAGTCACAGCTATTCCCCTGCCTTCCCTTGTACAGCTATTCCTAGCACCTCTTTTCTTGGTTCCAACTTCATATCGCCTTACATCATATGCATCATCTCACGTGTGTTGAGTGCCTCCCCTGTGTCAACTAATGAGTCAGACTTCAAGGGGGCATAACTTAATGGGCCTAGTGAACTGCATACTCCAGTAGTGGAGAAAGGGATTTATTTATTGAATAGCTGTACAATAGTCAAGAGGTTTCTAACTAGTGTTAAGGTCTCTTAAAATTACACTGGCCAAGAATGACCTGCCTGTTTATATCCTGGTTTCTATGGCAATGCCAGATGTTCCTGCACCCAAGTGCCCCACAGTCTTTTCTAGGAGTGGGGCTGGCAGGATAGACACTGAGCCAGTTCTGCTTGTGCTTCTTCAGTGAGGGCCAAACTTCCCAGCTGGATGGTAGATGGTGCCCCAGGGCCCAGCCAACCATGCTGCTGGCTGCCAAGCCCTTGTTTTCACCACTGGCATGGAAAATTTTGACATGCTCATTACTTGACATTACTAATGGCTGAGTGTACAATGCCTTTTCCTTTGTCTGTGTCCTAAGTTATTGGCATTCCATCTGAAGCTGAACCCACTTAAGAGCAAACTTCACAAGGGTCCTGAGAGTGTCTGGGTTCAGCCCGATGCCTTTCATTAGGGACATAACTGAATACTGTCACACTTGTCCTAAGCTAATATAATGTGGCAAGGCTTGATTTGGGTTTTTATAATGCATCAGGATATGGGATGGAAGAAAGGATGCTCAGTGTACAGACATACCCTTAACAAGCTGGTTGAATTTGTTTTTGTGGAGGGTATCATTGTTCTATAGAGATGATATGTACAGTCTTACTCAGTGTCCCAGCGGTGGTTCAGATGTCAGGTCCTTGACCCAGAGCACCCATAGACATCTGTTGAGCAGTCTACTAGAAGAGGGTTGTAGGAGTTGTGGTGTGTGGGTATTTTTTCCCCCAATTTAAAATGAAAACAAAAGGTATAAAATGCAGCATTTCAGAATTTCAGCCAGTGATCAGTTTTTTGTTTGTTTTTTTAATATTATTTTCTGTAAATATCTTATGTGTGTGATTTTGAAATAATTTTGAACTTACATGAAAGTTATAAAAATACAGAAGCAATACACAGAACTCCTGTGTAACACCCCCCACCTATAAGTGTCTTTTTAATTAATCTTTTCCAGTCTGTCACCTTAACAACTTCAGAGTATTAGTAACTCTTAATGTAAATGTTAATTTTTTTTTATTTTTTATTTTTTAGGTGATTGAAGTATATGACTTGACTAAAGTAAAATTAAAATATTGGTAAGTTTTCTCCCCTACTGGTATATGTTACTCTTGGTACAGATGGGTTTTTTATCTACTACTCTTGGTACAGATGGGTTTTTTATCTATTACTAATTTAAAGTTAGTAATGGATTCCCAGCTACAGCATTCCAAGGATTACAGCCTGGTGTCATGATTTCTTGAGGTAACCTGCAAGCCTGCTTAGTTTCTTGGGAAGAGCAGTAACCCTCCCTAAGAACATGCTATGTGTTAAAATAACATATATGTTAGTTTAATTGAATTCCTCATAGCAAAGCAGGACCTAAGCTCAGGAGTTATGTGACTGTCTCATGGGTCACTGCTCCCTCCTCTACACAGCCTCTGTTGGTACCTCCTTTCATGTTTTCATAAGCAACAAAGGTGGGACAAATCAGAAAGTTCTGACTCCAAAATCTATGCCAAAGAGACTACTATTTGGGGGCCAGATCTGCTTTTTAGACTGAAGATGGGGGTAGTCTGTATGGTCTGTAAATATTTGGGCCCCCATTATGGAAAGGTGCTATAGAATATCACTTTGAGTAAGCCTCCTTAGCAGGCTTCCCCTTCCCTTTTAGAGCCCAACTCTTGGGGCAGGCTTAAGCAACATTTGCTATTGGAAGAGTGGATGAGCAAATGTGTAATAGCACTGGCTCTTAGAGATTCTATTTGTCTTCTAGTCCTGTGACAATGGAGAAGTCACAACCTCTTTGAGCTTGTTTTCTTGTTAGAGAAATTAGGTCAATAGTGTGGCTGCTGGGTTCTCAGGATTATGTGGGATAATGCCAGTAAAAGTCACAGTGCCTGGTTAAAAGAGGTGTTCAATAAATGATAGTACTAATTTTTTTAAGTGGTTCTTAACTTTTAAGCTTCCTCAAAGTCATAAATTCCTTCTCTTCATGTTCATCATCTGAAATTATATGCCCCTCTTTGCTCCCAAGCCCAACCTGCCTTGCTTGGATATAATCTTAAGAAGTCTAACCCTTTTGTAAGAAAGTTCCTATTCAAGCCAAACTACTAATATGCATCCTGGGTGAACACACCAATTGTATCTATTCTTCAAGCCATTTTGCATAGGATCGAATACCATACTGAGCTTGTGAATGCCATGGGGCTGAGACCAGATTTTCTTTTCTTCTGAACTGTGCCTAGTGTCCACAAATGTCTTGGGAGGCCCCAGAGGATCAACTGTGTATATCAGTAACCTCACAAGAACTGACCTTGTTCTGACCTCATAAGTTCTCTCTTATTTAAAAGTTCTTTAATTAAACTTGTATTTTGAGATATCGAGTGTAGATTCACCTGCCTATGTTTTAAGAATAACTCTTCCAACTACCATCTCCCATTATTTGTAGATCTATCATGTGAAGCCTGGTATTAAAAGGTATTTTTGTTTTTCAGTGGAGTGCATTTTAACTCTCAGGCCATAGCTCCCACCATTGAGCAGATTGACCAGTCTTTCGGTGCAACCCATCCTGGAGGTAAGCCAAGTCATTCTGATTCCTGTGGTCAGCAGTGGCAGCCCATAGCAATAAACCTGGCAAGTGACACCATCACAGCCCCAACCCCCGAAGCTGGGTAATTTGGTACTTGGTACTTGGTTTTGAAGGAAAGCTCTTCCTCCTTGTTTTCAGCTTAGGACATCAGTTCAGAAATGAGACACAAGGAAGGTAGTGCCAGTCATTACTCCCTGCCAGGCCGGTTTTTGTTAGCAACTTCAGATACCATTCAGCCATGTCATTTTTTTCTTTCCTACCACACCTCCCACAGTGTACAACTCCGCTGAGCAGCTCTTCCATCTCAACTTCAGAGGACTGTCTTTCTCTTTTCAGTTAGACTCATGGACCGAGGCTCCTAAGTACGAGGTTAGTCCTCCCCTTCCCCGTCTATTTGCTGACCAGTGCCTTGGTAGTATAGGTCAGCAGACCATGACATGGGGGAAGGCTGAATAGGTACCCTTTTTATTTCCTTGTCTCTGAGCTCTTCAGAGGCCAAGGGGGTGGAGTGGGTAGGTTGACAGGGAAGACAAGGCCCAGACCAGCATTCCCAGCATGAGGGCAGTGCCACTGCAAAGTGAGGTCAAGCTCACTTTTCGGAGATAAATCCATCTATCTCTTCCTTTAAATTTCCTAATCACTGTGTGGTTTTCTCAATGACCTAAACTTTGAAAGAGTTCATCCTCTGGATTTTCAGCTGTCTGTTGCTCTTGGTACAGTGTTTCATTCATCCTTAGGCAACAACATCCTCAGGCTTATGAAAATGATATCTTTTCATAAAGCTAAGTAGAATTAAAGATGAATTTGCATCGTTGGGTGAGTTTATTGACCTGGGGCCAGATTTGGCTGTTGTGCTTTGACCATGAGTGCCAGGGAGGGCCAGAGCCTGAGTCATTAGTAAAACTCTTGTCCTGTTTTTGCAGCCCAATTTTGCTCACGGCCTAGCTTCTCTCCAGATACCCCACGGAGCAACTGTGAAACGAATGTATATCTACAGTGGTAACAGTCTGCAGGATACCAAGTAAGTGGAGAAGTTCATGAGCTTCATGCTGAGGCATGGGCTCCCTGGAAGGGGAGAGCAAAGCCTTTGATCTTTTCATGTCTACCTCCAGGGCTCCTGTGATGCCCCTGAGTTGTTTCCTGGGCAATGTGTATGCTGAGAGTGTAGATGTTCTTCGAGATGGAACTGGACCCTCAGGTTTACGACTTCGTCTACTTGCTGCAGGTCAGTTACTAGCTTTGGGGTGGTGGGTTCCCGATTATATCCATGTTGAGAAATTCCAGAATCCCCTATGCTTAGAGGTAGGAGGCAGATGATACAGATGTGTATGATTAAAGCTTTCATTTAAATTTGTGAAAAGTCAAGACATAGTCTTATCATTAGCAAATCTTAATATACAACAGTAACGCTGCTCCCCTCAGCAACTAGACAAATCTTTTGTAGCCTGTGTGTTTATATAGTTTTGCAGTGGTTCCCAGGTTATTTCCTGTAGATGTATCCAGTGGGCTGCAGTGTTGTTTTTCCTCCCCTTTTCCATACTTACTCCCAAGTTCTCAGAGAAGGTGGGGGGGGCCTTAATTGAATTGTGACTTGGCCACACCCTGCTGAGAGTTCCTCTAACCAAAAACAAGAAAGAGTTGCTGCCTTCGGTAGATGGCCTTTACAGAAGCCATGCCTTGTTTTGTGACTTTCTCCTGCCTGCCCAGTATCAACTAGTTTGGACCTTTGATCATGCTTATAGGGCAAGGATCTCCAGTTTGGAGTTTGCCTCCATAAAGACAGTCTAGAAACTGACAGAGGGGCCATGTTTCATGGAGCTCATATTCTAGCCCCTAAGTTTGTTAAATTCAGTCTTACAGCAGTTTCTCTGGGACAATGATTCTTAACTGTTAAGAATCTGGTATATAGAAACTATGAACATACTCCCCTGAAGAATTAGTTCATGACCTCTAGGTTAGAAATTCCTTAAAAGGTGGTTTCTAGCCAAGGCAAAACACCAGCTGCTTGAAAGAGTGTTGCACTTGAACCATGGTTTTGAAGGAATTGCAATGTGGCAGTGAGGTCAAATGGTTGTGTCTGTCTTCTCAGGATTGCTGCTTGAAATAGGCACCAGGATATCTAGGATCAGAGCAATTAGTCATCACAGAGGACAGTAGGAGGAGCCTGTTGAGTGTGGGCATCTTGGCCACTTCCACCCCAGACAGCATACTCCTAACATTTATACTGCTCACTACTCACACTGTCAATGGGAAAAATATTGTTTCTAAGTCACAACCTTAGGAGGCCACTGGAAACTTTGGGCCCACAGCCCAGCTTTACAGGACTTTTGGTGAGGTCTGTAGGTCACCCAACCTACAGGATTTACGAACAGAAGGTTAATATGGACCGTGTTTTTCACAGGACCAAGTTAATTTAAACACAACCTTTATTTGCTACTCAATATGTATGATCTGAACCTAGAGACTAAGGCCCTCTTGGGTTTGTTGGAGAACCCAGAACCTAGTTAGCTCAGATTTCAGATACCTGGCTTGCTGTACAGGAAAGATCTTTGATAACTGTGAAGCCTGTACAGAGTAAGGTGATGTCAGTGGTTATTATGGTACCAGGAATTCTAGTCCTCTTCTTATTTGTGGTTTCTGTCTTTCGAGTGGGTCAGAAGGCTCTACTGGAAGTATGTAGGGGTGGGTGCTTTGCTCTTTTTGGCCCTTTACCGAGTGTTCTTGTAGTCTCCATCTAGTTGGAGGAAGTACCTCTTAACGTAAATCCTTGTGTCTTGTCAGGATAATAATAATAGCACCTCATTATATACTTCCATAGTTATGTTGCTGCTTTTAGAGTCTTGAGCCCTGGTTACTTGGTGTATCTGCTTGTGTGCAGTGTTGTCTCTCAGTGACCTGGTAACACAGTAGGCAACCAGTCATCTCCCTGGGGCCCCCAAGGTCCTGGGCTGCAGGGTCTCAGGCCCTGGCCAAGAACCTGACCACCATCTCCTGTGCTCTGCAGGTTGCGGACCTGGCCTATTAGCAGATGCCAAGATGCGGGTATTTGAACGTTCGGTGTATTTTGGTGATTCCTGCCAAGATGTTCTTAGCATGCTTGGCTCTCCACACAAGGTCTTCTATAAATCAGAAGACAAGGTAGGGGAAATGTGTTTATAGAATGAATAGGTAGTCTCTTCATTTATTATTTTTTAATCCATTCTAATTTAATATTAAATATGAAACATTTGCTACTTTTCCCATAGAATCTTTTCTACTTAAAGCTGATGGAGAGGGGAGCGGGTATAGCTCAAGTGGTTGAGTGCCTGCTTCCCTAGTACACAGTCCCGGGTTCACTCCCCAGTACTTCTTTTTTTCTTTTTTTTTTTTTTACCGGGAGGTCCTGGGGATCGAACCCCGGTCCCTCCATATGGGAGACGGACGCCCAACCAGTTGAGCCACATCCAACCCCCCCCAGTACTTCTTAAAAAAAAAAAAAAAAAAAAGCTGATGGAGAAGTGACTTGAAAAATTGAAAGCTCTTTTCTGACCCCCGTTCAAGTTGTCCTCCTTTTGTCCCTATCCATAGGACTTGCCTTTCCTTGGAGACCAGGGCCCAGTCTGTAGTCTGGCACAGCTGGTCTCCTCTCCTGGATTGGTCAGAATCAACAGCCGCAACTCCCCACACCCTTGCTCACTCAATAGCTTAATCTTATACAGGCATACTTCATTTTACTTCATTTTGCAGCTATAGCATTTGTTATAAATTGAAGGTTTTTGGCAAGCCTGTGTTGAGCAAGTCTTATCGGTGCCATTTTTACAACAGTGCTCATTTTGTGTCTCTGTCACAATTTTTTTTTTTTTTTAATAGTACATGGGTATAGAATATATATATATTTTTAAAAGATGTATTTATTTCCTTTTTTATCCATTTTTACCCGCTCGCCCCTGTTTTTGCTGTTTTTGTGTCCATTTGCTGGGCAGTTCTCTGTGTCTGCCCTCTCTTCTCATCCTTCTCGTCCTGTCTTCACTGGGATTTGATGCTGGGAACCTCCGATGTGGGAGAGAGGCATCCTACCACCTGCGCCAAGTTAGTTCCTGGTTTCTCAGTGCCTTTCGTCTTGGCTCTCCCTTGTGTCACTCTCCTGTTACGTCGTCATCTTGCTGCATGGCTTGGTGGAGGCTGACAGCACACCCACGCACAGGACCTGATGGCTCATTCGCTCGTGGGGCCTAGTGGCACACCCACTCGCGGGGCCTGGCGGCCCATGTGCCTTCTATATTTTTCTTTAGTTTTACCGGGAGGTCCTGGGGATCAAACCCAGGTCCTCCCTCCATATGGGAGACAGACACCCAACCATTTGAGCCACATCCACCCCCTCTGTCACATTTTAATTAAGGGATGTTCATTGTTTTTTTTAGACATTATGCTATTGCACACTTAATAGACTATAGTATAGGGTACACATAACTTTTATATGTAATGGAAACCAAAAAATTCATGAGACTGGCTTTATTGTAGTGGTCTGGAACCAAGCCCGCAATATCTCCAAGGTATGCCTGTGCAAGGAATGCAATTTGTAGACTTTCATTTAATCTAATAACTGTATTAAGGGGTTGAGTTTTTTGTTTTGTTTTGTTTTCTTATGGAGTTATTCTCTCCATAGTTTGCTGTTCTTGCCTCTGGAGTGATTTGCAATTTTAGTCATTTCTTACCCCGCCACCACTCGCCATGCCTGTGTGTGTCACTATTTTTTTTTTTTTTTTACTGGGAGGTCCCGGGGATCGAACCCGGGTCCCTCCATATAGGAGACGGACGCCCAACCAGTTGAGCCACATCCGACCCCACTATTTTTTTTTTAAATAAAATTTTATTGAAGTATATTATTCATACATGAACATATAAACAATAAGTGTATAGTAAATTTTGTGAATTTACAAAACAAACATGCATATCGTCATACAAGGCTCTCATACTTCTCTCTACCACCAACACCTTGTATTCTGAAACATTTTTTAAAAACTATAAAAGAGCATCATCAAAATATTACTAATAATTATAGCCCATATCTTACATTTAGTGTATTTTCCCCCAACCCACCCAATTAGTAACACCCTAAATTAGTATTATATACTTGTTATAATTCAAGAGAAAGTTCTCATATTTTTCCTGTTAACCACAGTCCATCATCCACCAGTGGATTCCCTGTGTTATACAGTCCTGTGCTTTGTACAATCTATTCAAAGTATACACTCAGTGGCTCTCATTTTCAACACAGAATTGTGCTGTCATCACCTCAATTTTAGAACATTTTCATTAATCCAAAAGGAAAAATCCCATACCCCCCTTACACCCCCTATTATTGTCCCGTAGTATTAAAATATCTTCTTGCCTTTGCTGCAGAATATTACAGTATTACTTATTATTAAGTTTTATCTATAAGTTACATAGTTATAATTTCCCCCTGTATCACCATATTCTTAGCACTTTGTAAAAGAAGAACGTTCTTATATTTATACTGTTAACTACAATCTTCATCTACCATCGAAATTTAAGGGGTTGAATTTTTAATCCATTGGTATTTTTTCCTAACAGATGAAAATTCATTCTCCTTCCCCTCATAAGCAAGTTCCTTCCAAGTGCAATGACTACTTTTTTAACTACTTCACTCTCGGGGTGGTAAGTTGTGATTCCTTAGAGAAACATTCCATTTCTCTAGGTATGGGCATATGTCAGGGTGGGCAGTGCACCTTTGCACAGCTTTGTACGGCTGAAACCATCTACAGGGCATCAAGAAACTTAGGCCCAGCTGGCTTTGCCCAGTATTGTCTTGCATAGCCTCTGGTACACTAAAGTAGACCTTTGCTGCCATCAGGGTGGTTGAGAAACACAGGGTTCCTGGTGTGCTTTGACTTCTTTTCTGAAGAAAACATGCTCCACAGATGGAGGCTCTGGAAATCAGGTTAAGATGTATTAGAAATGGCCCATTTGTAGAGCACAGTGCCTTCTAGAGTCACAAAACAAAGATACTAAAAAGGCTCAGAGACTGGAAGTGTGCTTATTTTTGTTCAGGGAGTCACCCTAGAGGCATTGCTGCAGTCCTAAGTTCTGATCCTAGGGTGCCAGAAGGAGCTGGTGGCCACCTTCAGCACTGACAGTCCAGTTGGTAGATAAGATGTATGTATGAGAAATGATTGTGTATGTACTGCACCGGCAGGAGACATCTCAGAGGGCAGAGCTGGCCCGACTGAGTCTTCCAACCTTTGAGCCTCCTAGGGTTCTGAGACAGAGAGAGAGTACTTAGGGCAGCAAAGCACTCTGAATCTTGAAGGGTAGATTCCAGAGAAGCAGAAAAGAGAGGCTAGGTCTTTTGATGTGGGAAAGACCAAGCAGGAGCCAGATAGATGGCATTTCTAGGAGTAGTGTAAGAGCTGCACTGGAATCATGCTCTTGAGGGTATAATGGTCCCAGGAGAGAATGGTGCTGTTGAAAGCTAGACCTCTGAGTTTGAGGGTCAGTGATATTAGATAGCAGGGAAGATGGAAAGAAGGAACCAGTCTTAATGTGTGACTTAGTGTGGTGTTACTTAAACTCAGCAGCCAGCAAGATGGAAACCTGGGAAGGTTGTGAGGAATAAGTGGAAATTTTCATTCAGCAACATCAAATCCGGGTCTGAATCCTAATGACAGGTCAGGCTGGAACTTGAGTTTCAGAGGTTGTCCACTCCCACAGAGAGGGCATAATAGAAGGCAGGAGGCTCTGGCAGGTCATGGCATTCAGAGTAGTCAGGTACCTTGAGCCCCTCAAGAGTTAAGTGACCCCTGAATCTTCTTGGTAGCCTTTAAGTCAAAATACATACTTGCTTGACTTTTTTTTAGCAGGTATAGCTGGCAGGGAGGATCTCCCTGGCATGCGGTTCCCAGACAGTGGGAGCTGTAGTCCCCTGTGCCTGCCAAGCATAGTGGTACAAGATTTGAGATGGGAGAGATGTATTTGGCAGGGTTGCCTCACTGGAGACACCCAGTAAAGGCTGCTTGGCCTCAGCTATCCCCTTGACTGTTCTTCAGGAGGAAGCATTTGCCCTCAGATATCCCCATTGTGAGGTGAGAGCTCCCAAGTTGAACATGCCCTTGGAAAGGCTCCTGCCCTGCCTCAGTAACATTCCCTACTTGAACACCTTTGTTTTTTATCCCAGGACATCCTCTTTGATGCAAATACACATAAAGTGAAGAAGTTTGTCCTACACACCAATTACCCTGGGCATTATAATTTTAACATGTGAGTATTCATACTGTACCTGTACCTGCCCCTCTGAGAAGTGAATTGTGGGCTGAAAAACCCCAGGAAAGAAAGCTCATGGCTTTGGGTTTCAGCAAATTTATTTACACCTGAATTCTTGCTATTTCGTGGGAAGTGAACCACATTTACTGAGTGCTTGCTGTGTTCCTGACACCATGCCCAACGCCTTGCCTCTCTATTTGTACCCATTTTACAAATGGAAATAGGTTTGGAAAGCTAGGTGTCAAATCCAGGGTAATAAGGTCATCAGACCCCAGGGCCATGCTCTTTTCTGTTGGACTTCGTATGTAAATCTGACCTTTCCCAGTGAATGCTGTGTCAGGGGCCCAGAGCTAGAGCTTTGGGCAGGTTTGTTTGATTCTTTTTTCCCCTTGGGAGGGAGATTAGGGTACAGGGGTGGTCAGGCTTCCCAAGAGGGCCCAGCCTTTACCCCATCTTCCTTCTCTCTAGTTATCACCGCTGTGAGTTCAAGATCCCACTATCCATAAAGAAAGGTGAGTAGTGAATGTCCTCAGGCAGGGTTTTGGAGTTAGTTTTCTACTATCTGAAGGGAAAAGGATCCAAGCAGAGAAGATTTGATTTAAGGAGGCTTTGCCCACCTGCTTCTGTTCCTCTGGGATGGGTTCCTTGTTCTGGGGACAGCTTGTTCTTGATCTGTAGTCTCCTGAAAACCCTCACAAGTCTTTCCCTCTCTCCGTGGGATTGCTAACCTCTGGTGTTTTAATCTACTCCCCAACTTATCCTTGGTGTCTGCCAGCCTCATGACTGCTGCCCACTGCCAGGTGATGCAGCTCATGCCTTACTGACCTCCCTCACCTTCCCCATCCCCTTCTACACTGGAGCTCCAGAACGATCTGTCTATCCTACATAATTCAAATCAGTGCAAAGGGTAGCCAAGCTTGGATTCTGCCTAGGGCTGAGCCATTTGCCTGAGCAAGTGTGGAACTGCCTCCTGGCTAGTCCAGCTACCAGTTACCCCCATGTTCTCTTTTCAGAAAATGCAGATGGCCAGTCAGAAACATGCACAACCTATAGCAAGGTAAGCTACTCTGCTCCTCGACGTAGTCCAAGAATAAGGTGGGTGTGGACCTGCCAGCAGTCTGAGGCTCAGTTCCCTTCTAACCGCTTATTGTTCCCTATTCCTTCTGCAGTGGGACAACATTCAGGAGCTCCTGGGCCACCCTGTGGAGAAGCCCGTTGTCCTGCACAGGTTAGTGGGTATTGCTTAGAAATTATAGAAATTTCTGGTACTGCCACAAAACACTTCTTGCCCCTAGGACTGAAATAATAGTTTTGCATGTTTACTTGTGACAGAGAGATAGCCCCCTGGGGGTAGCTCACCTCTTCCTATCCTACCTCCAGGCAGGAGGGCCCTCATCCCTAGCTGACATTCAGAAAGATGGTTTCAACTGGCTGTCCTGGGCTTTCTTCCCCAGCAAGGCTGCTACCTACTGTGGTCCACAGTCCCATTCCTGGTTGCTATACCGCCTGAGTATCCCTCACTTGAAAAGGCCCCCTTTCCTTCCTTACTTCTGGGCTGGCATTCTTTGCCCAGTTGAATTATATAAGATTCAGAGCTGAGTGAGGTCCATTGCTACCACCAGGACGTTGAGGGCCTGTGTGGGAAGATAGACATATACTCAGAGCCATGAGAGACTGCTGGCTGTGAGCCCATATCCCAGAAGGGACTGGATGCCCTTCCTGGTGTTGGCCTCTGTCTGCCCCTCTAATTCTGGCTTCTCTGGTCTCAGGTCATCCTCCCCCAACAACACCAACCCATTTGGCTCCACATTCTGCTTTGGGCTTCAGCGGATGATCTTTGAGGTAAGCCCTGGTGGCCCTAGATAGGCTGGCTGAGGAAGGGTCGATGGTCATAGCAGGAACAGGCAAGTGATTGAGGGAGACTGGGGAGGGCCTGACTGCCACCCTAGTCAGGTTAACCATGCCCCATCAACTCTGTCTGCTGAGAGCTTGCCTGCTCACACTTGATCAGTGTGAGCAGTGTTGATCATTTCCCAAAAATGATGTCGGGAAATTCAGGATCATGGATGCTGAAGCAGTGGTCTTAACCAACAAGATAGGAAATAATGAAGATCCACATTTATATCTGAAAACTGGTACAGCAGGGAAGGCAGAACCACAGGGCACATGGAGCTCAGCCAGGTTGGGGATGGGTGAGTGTTGGGGCCCTGATGGTGCCTCATGAATAAATGTACTGTGGGTAAGTGGTTGTGGCGGCCCCACTGGCTTGTGAGAGAAGAATGAGCTATCCCGATTTTCCCTTCTGGATACCATATCTTCCATAGGCCCTTAGCAGTTCCAGAAGGATGGGACAAATGAGTGTCTTGAAGACTATGTATTGCATGAGGTACAAGCAAAGACCCTGGGGACTCCTAGCATGAATTGAGGGAATTTGATGAATCTGGAAGCCCAGCCCTGTATGTAGGTATGTGGCACACACGTCACAGTTCCAGTGCTAATCCCACTGGTGAGTTTTGTAGGTCTGATCACCGGCTTTGCCTACATTCTTTCTACCCCTCCCCCTTGACCCACTGTCTTATTCTCACACCAGGTCATGCAGAACAACCACATTGCCTCGGTGACCCTGTATGGCCCTCCTAGACCTGGTGCCCACCTGAGAACAGCGGAGCTCCCCTAGGGACATTACCACCCATGCCTCTCTGCCCCAGGGAACTGTGCATCATATCCTGCTCAGCGGGCTTTGGAATGCCACCCTGTGGGTTTTCTTGGATACCTTGCCAGTGTTGAAGGCCTGTTGTGATGCTCTGAAGTGGGGCTCAGGCTAGGTGCTCTGCTGTGGGGCTAGGGGCCCAGATAGTCCTCTATCTTCAGCCTGCCAGCACCAGACTACAAAGAAAAGCACAAACTCTGAGCCTTGATTACCTGGACCCAGGAGCTCGTCTAACATGAGGAGGGAGGGTCCTATCTCCCTGATGGCAACCCTGTTCCCCACATTTTGGGAAAACTTGGGTTCTTTCTGTGACTGAGGACATAGGTACCCAGGACCAGGATGAGGACAAGGAGCCCTGACTTTGGCCCCGTGTTGCCACATGACCCTTAAAGCAAGCAGGTAGCATGTCCATCATACTTGGTTGTGATGTTTGCACTACATCCACTTTAGTTACTGTGGCCAGGGTGGCCTGCCTCCCTTCCCCATTCCTTTCTTGCACATGCTCCCTGCCAGGCCCTGTAAGTGCACCCAACTGGTTGAAACAGCTTTCTACCATCCAGGCACGTGCCCAGGCCTGGTTCTCACTTCTTTTGGAGCCTGCCTTCAGGGTCACCTGTGCCCCCACTCTGCTCCAGCCTGAATGGGGGATTGCATGTTCCATCCTGTTTGCCCTTTTTTCTTATTTAATGCCAAAGTTTTAGCCAAAGACATCTTCCCTTTGTTGTGTTTCAGCTTCTGTTCTGTACTCTGGGCTGGCCCTCTGCCCCAACCCTGGGCCATGTCCTTCAGGCTTATCCATGGCTCAAGACCTCTGTGGCTCAAGGAGGGCTGGGCTGCTCAGTCTCTTCATGGGTCTTGTTAAGGAAAATAGAATATGTGCTTTAAACATATTAAGCATTTTGAAAAGAATTGAGAAGAGAAACATATAATATCCCATTTTTAATATTTTGGCCTAGCAACTTGTGATACATAGATGACAATTTTGTGAGTTTTTCAAATGTGTGTACAGACTTTTGTAAATATGACTTTTTTTTGTAATTAACTCATGTACAGCCTCATCATGTATAGTTTAATGAGGAATATGCAGGGGACCTGCCCCAGACTCCTGTGTAGTTCCTGAAGAGCAGCTAGGCTTGTGTGGCGCTCCCCTGACTTTGTGACTAAGTGTCTTCCCATGTGGACCAGGGCCTGGCCAGACACACCACACACACACACACACACACACACACACACCTCTCACTTGTTGGGGCAGCGAAGACTGTTCCCATCAACCTTCCTTATCCCCTGCCCACCCCAGCCTCACCCCAAATAAAAGCACCTGTGCTCTCAGCAGCAGCCCACATGTACTGTTGCTGGGATGTTTGTACTAAAGTGTGTGTGGGTGTTGGTTTTTTGTTGAGGAACGGGGGTGAGTAGTTGAATATGGGAAAACTTAGAGCGGAGGACTCTTGGGGGAGAGGATGGTACAGAGCATCCAGCAAAAGATTGGCATAGTTGTGTGGGTGTAGGTTCTTGGGTAGTTGGAGGTGCGAATAGATTTTTAGGTAAGGCCAATGCACTCAGTCGTTCCTGTGTGTGGCTCTATCCCTGGAGTTCCAGTCAGACCAGGGCACAGGTGAGCTTGGCTCCAGAAAAGTAGACCTCAGAGGGGCAGATGTAAAGACCTGGCTAGGGCTGGGAATCCAGTTTGAAGCAGCAGGTGAGAACGAAAACTTCTACCCTCAGGTTGAATTGTGGCAGAATGTCTGCCAGCTCCATGAAAGATGAGGCCAGCCCCACCTCCAAACCAGGTGGAGCCTAGCCTTGGGTAAAGGGACCTGCATGTGTCTGCTTCATCCCAGGGGTTTCAAACCAAGAAGTAATTTGGTTTCCCAAATTCCCACCCACCCCCAAACATACAGGTACTAGGGAAACCAATCCTGTCCACCTTCTCTGGGGCTTATTTGTAACAAGAGCCTGGTCCTCAGTCACCTCAGCCCTAGCTCTCTCAAAGGGTCAATCTCCTTTGAAGAAGATTGTCTGGGGAAGAACCACATACACTACAACAGTCAGGGAAACCTTTCCTTAAAGAAAGCTCCCACTCCAGACTGGGTTTGAGTGAGGGGAGCTTGGGGCAGGGTTGGGTGGCTAGGGCCCCCACTGGAAGGGGTCTGCGGCAGCAGGCCATGAATGCGCACAGGCTGGCCCGTGTGGCCCGTGTAGCAGGCGCCACATGAGCCAGATGTCAGCGGCCGAGAGCCCGTGTACTACAACCAGCTCCCGGTAAAAGCAGGGGTCGAAGGTGCGCAGGTGCGGCGCAGCCGAAGGCGGGGAGATGCCAAAGGTGCGGAAAGCTGGGTGAGGCTCTGGCGTGAGCCGCAAGCGCTGTAGACACATACCCAGAAAAACGTCGTCGATAGGGAAGAGTTCAACCTGCGCACAGGCGTCAGCCAGCCGGCGCAGCGTGGCCCCAGAGATTACGAAGCCACCACCACCCGCGTAGGCTGGATAGGCGTGCAGGCCGTACACAGCCTCTGGGATATAGTACTTGCTGGCCCGCACCCGGATTGGCCGCGCCTGCACAATCACGTCACCCACAAGCAGGTCCTGGGCCGGATTCCGTGAAGCCAGGAACTCCAGCAGGTTTCCCACGTGCACGAACACGTCGGAGTCGCCCTTGAAAACAAAACGCACGTCGGGGCAGAAGGCCGAGGCCCAGGCCAGGAAGTGGATCTCCTTGAGCGTTAAGTTGAAGAAAGTGTCGTCAAAGGCCCAGAGCAGGATGTCGGCGTAGGCCCGGCTTTCAGCGAGCAGCAGGGCGCGCCAGTGCGCCCGCCTGCCAGCCCCCTCGGCGGCCGCCCCGCCGGTGCCCGCGCCCCGGGGCACACCCAGCAAGAACACGCGGCGCACGAGCGCCCCCTGCACGCGGCCCTCCGCGCCCCACGTTTGCCGCACTGCTTGGCGCCGCTCGAAGTCGGCCGCCACCGACTTGACAGCGATGAGCAGGTCGGGTCGGCCGCCGGGCTCGCCGTCGCCGCGGCACTTGAGCGGCTGGTTAATGAGCAGCGGGAAGCGCCGCTGGTCCTTGTCGCGCAGGTAGCGGCCGAAGTCAAAGGGTCCCGTCGGCGTGGGCGGCGGCGGCGTATCCCCTTCGTAGACCAGGGGGTCAGCGGCCGCCTCCGGTGCTTGGAAGGCTCGAGGCCCGGGGCTGGGCCCCTGCGCCGCCTTTCCTAGCCCGAGCGGCGCGCTAGTCGTGGGCGCCGCGCCGTCGCGCTGCGAGTAAAGCAGGAGGCCGAGCGCAGCGCCGAGGAGCAGCGTGAGCGCCGCGTCCCCGCGTAGGCGCAGCCTGCGCCGCATGTCCGCGCCCCCTGCAGAGAGACGCCGGCGGGGACCCGCGGGGCGGGAGCCCCGCCCTCCAGCTACGAACGGCTCATCTCCTCCGGTCGGTGTCCTACTCCAGGCTCTGACGCACCCTCCGGAATGGGCTCCGAAGGCCGGGAAGTTCCGCTCTGAATCCAGCCCCTGCCCCTTCAGCGCCGGCAGGGCGATGCGGAGCCTCCCGGTCCCTTCAACCCTTCCCCGCCCGCTACGCTGTCCCTGGGATCCGGACACTCACGCTCGGCCCTCGGGAGCGGCGCGGCCCCGGACGCCGGGGCCTCCGGGGCTCAGCGCTGGTCCCAAGGGCGGCCATGGACGGGGCCTGGGCCAAATGCAGCGTTGGCAGGAAGAGGGGCCGGGGCCGCTGCCACGTGACCCTCCAGCCGTGCGCGCCTGGACATCTGGAGCTCAGCTCCGCCCCGGCGCCGCCGCGGGAGCGCGGTCTCCAAGTGGGGGGGAACCTGAGGGGGAGCCTCCTCACGGGCGACTCTTGCTGGGAATGCCCGAAGAAGGGGCCTTCTGGGTTCGGTGGAGGCTCAGACTTCCCAAACCCTCCTTTCAGGGTAGTTGGGAGAAGTGTCAGCCCCTCTGGTTAGTTCCCCCACCCGCTCCTCTCCGAAGTGAGGCAGGGCCCAGGTTGCCAGGAGCGCCTAGGCTGTTTACCCCCAAGTCCCTAGTCAAGCATCTTAGGCATCTCCCTGGCCACTGTCCCAGCCCATCCTTAGGATAGCCTGCCCTCAATGCACCAGCATCCCTGGGGCGGCCTTGCAGGGCCCATAACTGCCCCTGGGACACAGTGCTGCCACCTTACTCCAGGTTCTGCCATGGCCACCATCAAATACTCAGAGGCAAGACAGCTCATTCAGTTCTCACAACCCTAGCAGCAACTTTCATTGTTCATGCCCAGATGGGGACACTCACTCAGTGAGTTAAATGACTTGCCCAGAATCACACCCGTGAGAGGTAAGAGCAATGCTCCTGGTCTGGAATTCAGTCCAGGACACTTTCTTTTGTGCTTCCTTGCCCCTCTCCCCTTCCATCCACTGGGTCGCAGGTTAGTGGGCCATCTCTGTCGGCTTTGACTTCACAGATAAACACTTCAGCCAATCTCTCCAGAGGCTAAGAAACAACCGGTCAGGCCTAGGTCCAGTGCCCCTGGTCTCCAGTGCCCCAGGCCAGCACAGCCTCCCGCAGGTGGAAGCAACCATGCCTGGGCTGCGGCAAGCCAGAATTGGGCTGGCAGGGATTGGTTCAGCTTGGGCAAAGAGTTTCACCTGGGACCCAAGTGGACAGAGAGGTGCCCTGCTTTGCCTACCTTTGCTACCAGACCACACATCGGCACCTGGAGTAAATGCTCCCTAGCACCATCTTGCCAGAGGCTATGCCTTTCCCTCTGATGACTTCTTCCCACCAGTCATCAACCCCCCATCCTGAGCCTCCCTCTCTCCTGTTCACAGATGACTTCTCAGGAGTCCTCTCCACAGGCTTTCTGCACCGTCTCACCTCCCTCTCCCTCCTGTGATCAGGCTTCTGCCCCCACCATGCCCAAGAAACAATCCCCATCTAGTAATCTCCCTTTCACTGAATCCAGTGGACATTCCTCAGCCCTGACCCACCTGCAGCCTCCATCACTGTTGGTTAGTAGCCCCTGGCTTCCAAATCTCTTGGTTTGCCTCCATCCTCCTTTTCTGGTTGGTGTCCTTCAGGACCTCCCCTGACCCAGCCCACCCACTCCCACCTGTACATTCAGGCCTTGGCCATTCTGGATTCAGAGATAGTGATCCAGCTGCCCTTAGACCCTCTTCCTTTTTTGTTTTGTTTTTGTTTTTTTTTTACTGGGAGGTCCTGGGGATGGAACCCAGGTCCCTCCATATGGGAGATGGATGCCCAATCATTTGAGCCACATCTGCCCCCTAGACCCTCTTCCTTGAATGTCCTGCAGGAACATCAACCCCAACTTATCCCAAACTCAGCAAGCATTTCACCACCCCCACCACCCCCAGGGCCCCAACTCAGCAGGTGTTTTCCCTTCTACCCAAAAGGCAAACCCTGGGGTCCTCTCTAACTCCACCTGTTTTAGTTTCCCAGCTGCTAAAATAAGTTCCATACAATGGGTTGGCTTAAACAATGGGAATTTACTGGCTCATGGTTTTGAGGCTAAGAGAAGTCCAAAATCAAGGCACCAGTAAGATGACACTTTCTCCCAGAAGACTGTGGCATTCTGGGGCTGGCTGCCAGTGATCCTTGGCCCTTGGATTTTCTGTCATGTGGCAATACAAATGACAGTATCTTCTTTCTCCTCTGGATTCCGTTGACTTCCAGTTTCTTGCTCTTCCCATGGCTTCTCTTTCTGTGTCCAATTTCCTTTTCTTATAAGGACTTCAGCCTTATTTGATAAAGGTCACCTTCAATCAGTTTGGGCACATCTTAACTAATAACATCTTCAAAGTTCCTACTGGCACAGCAGTTCACAACCCACAGGACCAGGGGTTGGGACCTGAACATGCCTTTTGTAGCGGACATGATTCAGTCCCCAATATCACCCTTCATCCAACATCACCAGGCCTGTCTGTTCATCATTCCTCCTCCTCAGCAGCTCTGTCCATCCCCTTCCCTCCATCTCTGCTGCCACTGCCTCAGCCTGTGCCACCATCTTCTCTCTGCATCCACACTAGCCTCCCAGTCTTATCTCCTGAACCCCTCAAAGGCTTCCCCAGACTCTATAAATGGTTTACCAGACCCTGTGCTATCTGCCTCCCTCACCGGCCTGCCTCTCAGAAAATCCACCCACCCCCAGATCCAGGCACTCTTAACTTTCTGTTCTAACATCCCTCCCTCTCAGCTTCCTCAAGACCCCAATGGCAGGCTGGCTGTTCCCACGACATTGCTTTTCTCCAGACCCTTTCCCCCCATCTCCAGGAAGCCTTCCCCAGCCCTCTGCCTGAGTTAGATCCCTCCTCAATGCTCCCACAGCTCTTTGTACTACTCACATGTAATAATAATTTTTAAAAAGAACATTTTATTACTGTTGCTTAAGCTGGGGGTAGACAGGGTTGTGTATCTTGCTCACCACAGTATTTGTAGCACCCAGGGTGATGCCTAGGACACAAAGGTGCTCAGAGATTACTTTTGTTCAGTGAGTGATCGGCTGGCCGGAAATAATTGTTCAATGAGTTTGGGGAAGGAGAGACAACAAGTCACCCACACCCGTGGGAACCCCATTGGTACCCTCCTAGCAGGCTTGGTGGGTACCTGTCCCAGAAGGCCGACTACTCTGTCCCAGCAGCTACAACAGACAGCCCAAATGGGGTTGGAACTGTGATCTCGGAGCCCCATGTATGGACAAGGAATCAGCAGTAGCAGGCGAAGAGACCCTACAGGGCCTGGCCGACCGCCGGCTCCCCCGGCACCGCTCCCGGACCTAGCCCAGACCGCTCTCGGGGTCCGCCAGGCCCAGCAAGTTCTCCGCCAGACTGGTGAGCTCGTTCTCCTCCAGCGCCTCCACCAGGCGCTGCAGCGTGGCGCGGCGGCCCTCGGCCTGCACGAAGCGCCGCAGCAGCTGGAAGGCCTGCTCGTACAGCCCCTCGCGCTCGTACTCGTAGGCCAGGGAGTCGAGCGCCGGGTCCCGCAGCGCCCGGCAGCCGCGCTGCAGCGAGCGGCCCACCTTGCGCCATTTGAGGCCCACCGAGCGCGCGAACGTCTGCTGGTCCTGCAGGCTCAGCCGCCGGTTCACTGCGGGAGGAGAAGGATGGCGGAGGGGCTGGGGCGGCGCGACACCTCCCCGGGCCCGCCCCGCGGCTGTCCCCCGCGGCCCTTGCTGCTCCCCAGCCTCCCTCCTCCCAGTCGCCCTGACTGTCCCGCGCACGCCTCACCTACGGGCTGACCCTGGAATAGAAAAGTCTGGCTAGGTGGCGGCGACGGTTTCTCCGGCCGGGAGAAGGCTGGAGACCGCGAGGGGCCCAGGGACTGAGAGGGGGCCGGAGGGGCCTCCACATCACCGCCCTGTACCCCCGGGCCGCACGTCAGGCCACGGAGAGCATCCTCCAGCTCAGCGAGTTCCTCGTCACGGAGCCGATCGGGCTAGGAAGGGGAGGGCGACGTCTGTCGTAGTCTCGGCCGCCCCCACCCCCCAGCCCGCCCCATACTGGTCCCAGCGAGGCTAGCGAGACCGCACCTTCTGGGCAAAGACGCAGTGCAGGCAGCGCTCCTCGTCCAGCAGCAGCGTGTCCAGGCGCTCGGCGCCGGCGCGCAGCTCCAGCTGCAAAGGCACCGAGTCCAGGGCGAACACCGGCGCCAAGCACCTCTGCAGCTCGGCGCGGAGCGCCCCCTCGCGGTAAGCGCGAAGGAAGCGGCTGCAGGGCTGGCGCCCGCAGAAACGCAAGTGCACAATCAGCTGCGGGTCGCTGCTGTGGATCTTGAGCATCTGCAGCACGTCCGGGCTCCCGCCGCTCTCTGCGGAGGCGGGCAGTCAGGAGCCGGGAGGTCCCCTCGCAGGGCCGTCCTCCGGGCGGCCAGAGGAGGGGCGAAGCCCGCCGTCAGATCCCCGTCCCATGCCCAGAGCACTGGCATGGTAAACAAAATTGGGATGTGAACTGCAACAACCCAGACCCAAAGTCAGGACCTTGTACAGGAAGCACCCAAGGCGGAGTGGGTACCGCCCACCCCATCTCTGAAGCCCCAAATGAGGGTGGGCAAAAGGGCCTGGGAGGGACTTTGCAGCACAGGGAGGGGCGAGGGGCGCAGGCGGCCCGTGGAGCGGTGGGGGGCGGGGCGGGAGGACTCAGGTCTTCTGCCTCTACAAGTGCGGCTCCCGCTGCCCGGGAAGGAGTGGGACTCTCGCCGCTCTGGGGCTGGGGCCGGATCCCCCAACTGGCTTCAGCTCAGCCCTGAGATAGGAAAGGGGGACCCGGAAGAGTAGATACTGGGGAGGAGTCTTTGGCAAAGGATGCTGCAGTGAAAGACGAAAAGGGGGAAGAGAGAAAGGTGCGGTGAGTAGAAAGGAGTGATCCCACGGGTCTGGGGGTGGGATCGGGTGCGGTTGAGCAGGGGGATGTTAGTGCACTAAGAGGTAGAGCATTCACAGCCCTGGGGACACGCCTAGGGCACACATGCCCTAAGCAGAGAAGACAAAACCTATGCAGCCAGGGGTCTCCCCCACATCAAATATTTTCCCTATCTCCCTGGCTGAGCCTAGGCCCACCAAACCCAGCAGGCAGGGCCTCAGTCCCTGGCCCTGCCCACAAAAGGCCTCAGGCAGGTGCACAGGGCCCGCTTCCTCTCCAGGTACTCGCCCACCCACCCACGCACCTGCCAATGCAGTCCGCAGGGCCCTGTACACGGCCACCTTCTGCTGGGGGTGTGCATAGGCTTCCGACAGGACCACCTTGTCCAGCGAGGACTCCACAAACAGGTATGCACTGCCCACCCACTCCTCTGGCCCATTTGGCCCAGCCGCCATCTCGGCTCCTGGAGACACAATCAGGGGTCCAAGTCACCCCCCAGCCCTGGAGGCAGATCTGTCAAGTCCCACCCAGCTCAAGAACACTTGGATAGGGGAGTTCTCCATCTCACAGGCAGCCCCTGTAGCCTCTGGCCCCACAGAGCCTAGCCCACCCTTGCAGAGAGGACTGTCCCTTCACTGCCTTTTCAGAGAAAGAGCCCAGGGTCACAGAGGCAGGAGAGCAGAGGTCTGATTCTGTAGTGGAGGCAGGATAGGCTCTGCCCCCGTCTCAGGCCAGTGAGTCTCCCTTACCCAAAGCCAAAGGCAACAGTTCAGGAAACATGACAGCTCAGGAGACATCATCCAGGATGGCATCCATGACCCTCAGCCAATGGTACTCATGTCTTGGCCTTGCCCTCAGCTTAAACTTGAGCCCCCCCCCCCATCCCTGCCTTAGGCGCTCTCACCTGCACTCCCACTACACCTGTCCTTTGGCTTCCAGGCTTAATTTCCAGAAATGCCTGCAGTTTGGGCCTGCAAAGATTCCCCCTCCCTCTTCTCAATCCACGCACCTCTTGGGAGGGTTAATCCCACCCCCAGGCTCCAGGTCTGGACATGTGATCCAGGCCTGGCCATCCACCATGTTCCTTCGGCCTTCCTGCAGTGATTAATTCAGGGCTGGGCAAAGGCTTCAAGCTGGAACAATCAGAATCAACCCTGCAACTTCTGCTGGACCAACAGGAAAGAGGCACTAGCTGTCCTTCCCTTGGGGCTGAGCTGGGAGGAGGAGGTAAGTCTCTTTTTCATGCTTGGGGAGAGTTTGGCTCAAAATGAAGCCCACACAGAGGGATAAAGAGCCTAACCACACTATGTCCCAGGATCCAGCTGTCCCTGAAGCTGTGGCACTTTGTACTTCTTGGCATCTCATTCCTTTTTATTCTAAAACTGGGCTCTTTGTTATTTGCAACTCAAATGGTTCTATTGCAGATTCGTTTCCTGTCCAGTCTGAGCCAGGGCCCCTTGATGCTAGTATCTCCTCCTTCCATCTTCTGTCAAAAGCTTAGTCCTAGACCAGGGAGGGGGAGAGGGGAGTAAATTCCCAGCCAGGAAACCGCCGCAGTGACCCTCAGCTCAGTGGCCTTCCAGTCACTGCCCTCTGCTCTTTCCTCCTTATCTCACCCAGGATCCTATCCCACCTTTCCAGGAAACATGGGCTCAAGACTACACCCCCTTCCCCTCAGTCACACTCCCTTACTCTGGGACTTCCGCATTTACATACAGTGGGTTAGGAGGGGTGCTGAGACTTAGCTGGGAGTAACTGGATGTCCTTGCTCTGGGCAGGACATTTGGGGTGGCCCCAACTGTCATCTATTTACATGAGGGACAGGGAGCCTCAGAGGGTGCCAGGAAAGAGGAGCCAGAAGCTTTGGATATCATTGGGGAGGGGGTATGAGTCCTGAGCCCAGAGCAGAGGCCTGCAGCTCAGATCTGCCCCCAGACCCTGACTTGGGTGCCAAAGCTAGAGCAGTAGCCTGGCAGGGGCCCTCCAGCGCCACCCAGCCCCAGGCAAGAGAAAGAACACCTGGTGATGAGTCCCGAGTCTGATCACAGGAGACAGGACTCTTGGGTCCCTCCCCTTCAGTAGATTTTTGGTAGAAAACAGACTAATATTTTGTATTTACCCAAAACAATAGTCTGGAAATGAACAGGAAGTTAACATTATTGATCTCTTCAGGTGGGATTTGAGGATGACTTTTATTTTCTCTGTATTTAGCAATATTTTCTACTTTAAAATAGACACATTTGTGTATTTAAAAAGCGAAATAATATTTTAAAGTAAAAACAGAATGGGGTGTGACTGCAAGTGACAAGTGGAGCCAAGAGCGGTGGAGAGATACGTGGGGTGCCCTGGCGGAGTGGCCCAGGCACGCCCGGTGGGGGGGCAGGGGAGAGTGGGATCCTGGCTTCCCTTGAAACCATCCCCTTTCACGTCTTCCTAACCTGCAGAGTTGAAGGGTGTGGTCCCGCCCCAAGGGTGGCAGTGGGGGAGGGGCGGAGCCAGAGCCTGCCCATCAGATCTGTCAGAGGGCGCTGGAAGCCTCGAGATGGGGGGCTGCCCCTCACGCTGGGCAAATGGGGGAATGCTGACAGTGTTGCCGGGCTGGAGGTTCAGAGGGTCAGTTAACGGGGTAGAGAAGAGCCCGGGAGCCCTCGGCTCCCATCGACCCCTTGGAAACTACTTCCGACTTGTCCTTCCACAGAATCCGCTCCTCGGGAAGCCCCGAGCCCCACCCACCTGGAGCCGGCCCCCCTGAGGAGCCTGGACTGGGTCCTGGGAGGCTAAGTGGGCACACTATGTGGGACCCATGGGCACCGATCCCAAAGGGCCAGGCGCGCGGCCCAGGAGCACAGTGCCACAGTTCCCCCGCAGCCCACCTCGGGCCAGGTGGGCGGGGATCGCGTGCGAGCGCGGCGCCTCCCGGATGCCCGCGCGCAGCCAGGCGCTCCCCTGACTCAGTGGCGCGGTTCCCGAGTTCTGAAGCGGAGCTTCCGGGACTCCCACTAGCTCTCCTCTCCCCAGGCTGGGGGTTCGCACTTGCAACCGCCTGGGGCGGGCGGGGTCTCTGCTCCCAGAGCGGGTCAGAACCAGCCCCGCCTAGTCTTCTCATTCGCAGCGCCGTCCCGCCCCTTGAAAGCCATAGTTGGGGCAAGAAACCTGCGAGGACCAAGGTCCCTGCCCACTCCATCCACCACCACCCCCAGCTCCCACGGAAAGAGTCCAGTAGGCCGCCACCACCAGGCCGGGGCAGCCGCGGGTGACAACCACGCTGCGCCCACTCTCTGGAGCCGGGACTCCGTCTCCGCTCCTGTCGGGACCCGGGAGCCCACCCAACCCCCGCACTAACCTGGCCGCCTCCTCCCGGCCTGGGTTCCCAAGCCCGCCGGGCTCCTCTCCACCCGCGCGGCTTCCGTGTGTGCGCAGAGCCGCAAGGGCGGTGCCCCAATCCGCGCCTCCCAGTGCTCCCGCGCGTTCCGCCTCCCGCCTCTCCGCGGCTCCGGCCCGCCCCGCCGTCCTCCGGCCAATCCCAAGCCTCCGGGAAGGTCCCACGGTCTGCTAAGCAGGTAAGACACCGGCGCCCAAAGTTAGACGCCAGGAAGAATTTCCCGCAGCTTGCCGCCCTTACGAGGCGGGTGGCCCGAGGGTGAGAGCTGCCGGGCCTTCTCGAGCAGAGTAACAGGAACGGATCAAATAGGGGTCGCCCCATGGGGACCAGAAAGTTCTGGTGTCCCCTGGGGTCGTGCTCGATGATCTGCGATTTCTGCTATTTTCTGGCACTCAAAACGGGGTGCCGATGAATCTCAGGTACAAGCCAGACCAAGGGTATCTGAAGTCCCAGGATACACGTGGCACAAATTCCAGGAACGACCGTGAGCCTAGTTGATACAGGGAAACAGGACATTTAACTGGCTAGTGGTGTGAAACGTAGTGTGCGCAAACCTTCACACACCTTAAATGTGACAAATGCAAAGAGAACGCACGCTTTCCACGGCCACCTCCTTCCCCCCGGGCCACGCTCCGAAGTGGGTGGGTCTGCAGTTTCAGCCCGGCCTCACCCGCCCAGCGGGAGCCAGGGCTGCTCAGGGTTCAGGGTTCGAACTTGAACTCGGGGTCTCTCAGCCCCCAGAGCCCCACGCTCGTCTCCGCCCCGCCGGCCCTTCGTAGCGAGCACCCGCGAGTTCTCCGCTCCAGGCGGAGAGAAGGGAAGGAGCCTCCCTTTCCCGCGCGGGCCCCGCTGTGCCCCGCCCGCACCCCGCCGCCTCGTTGGTTCCCGGTCCCTGTCAATTAAAAGTCTTATTTAGTGCCGTCGCCCAGTTAACCCTCTAACCACCAGAGGCAGA
Source organism: Tolypeutes matacus (assembly GCA_026826555.1). Lineage (NCBI taxonomy): Eukaryota > Metazoa > Chordata > Mammalia > Cingulata > Chlamyphoridae > Tolypeutes > Tolypeutes matacus. Next base: position 7,191,747 of record JAKSZT010054017.1, on the reverse strand, counting down.
GAGCGGCTTGGGCTGGGCTTCTCACTTGCGCCCGGGGGAGTGGGTGCGGGCCTGCGGAGATGCAGGCGCCCTGCGCTTTGGGAGAGCCTGCCTCGGTAGGCGGGGCCGCGGAGTCTGTGCTGGGAACCAGGGTCCCGGTGATTCTGGCGCCCGCGCGGCCCTCGAGGCCCTCGGGGCGGGCCTTGTGCACAGTTCCTCCCGGGTCCTCAGGACCGCTGTCGCGAGGGAAGCAGCTCAGTAATCCCTGGGGGATTCGTCCGGGCCTTGGGGCTGCTGTGGGGGGGGGCGGGATTGTCCAGAGCAGGGGCCTGGGCCGGCGCCCTCCAACTTCCCCAGGGACGGCTTTATTAACTGGGAGAAAAAGCCGATAGAATCGCCCAGAGTCCGGGGACTAAGCCTCATTAACGTCGCGCTGAGGTCGCGGCTGCGTTCCTCGGGTATAGCCTAAAGCATGAATTTGCTCAACAAGTGAAAACCTAGTTTGAAGGAGAACCAGAAACCCTTTTGCAGCTAGGGCAGACTTCATGGGCCTGAGACCCGTTCAGTGGCACAGGGCCCACGTTTGACTTAAGGCTTGGTTAAAAGTTCTGCTGTCCCCTGTCTGGGAAATTCTTAATCCGTTTGTGAACAAGGGGGCCTGCGTTTTCATTTTGCACTGGGTCCACAAATTACCTAACAGTTCCTGGGCCACAGGCGTTCCTACACCCAGCCTCCCGCGTTGCTTTCAAAGCCGTGGTCTTCCTGAGCCCGGGGACGTCCCTCTTTCTCTAGACCACAACTGCTGGGATTGATGGAGCCCCACGCCTGCTCGGCCACGGCCCGTACCCCAGGTAAGTTGCTGGAGCTCATCTTCTGCCACCTGCCCCTGTGGGATCGCTCCGCCTGGACGGCCGCTGCCACCTGCAGCTCGGTGACACAAATATCAGGTGAGCCGGCTCCTCCCCTTCCCACGGCACCTCTCTCTCTCCCAGTGGAGTCGGAGGAGGGACTTGTGCTGAGGCCCATCGGTGGCGAGTCAGTGACTCTCCTCAAACTAAAGAGTATAATATGCTAATTACTATATCGATCGCCTGCTATATGTGCCAGCCATTGCTCTAAGTGCCTTACATATCTTAACTCTTTTTTTTTAAAGATTTTATTTATTTATTCATTTATCCCCCCCTTGCTGCTCGTGCTCGCTGGGTCAGCTAACCACGCCGTGCGGGCGGGCTTGCCTTCACCAGGAGGCCCCGGGAACCGAACCCGGGGCCTCCCATATGGTAAACGGGAGCCCTACTGATTGAGCCACAGCCGCTTCCCATCTTAACTCATTTAATCCCTAGGAAAACCTCTCCTTAGTAGAGAGCTAGTATCATCTCCATTGCACAGAGTTAGTCACCTTTCACAGGTCGCTCACCTGGGGACCGCTAAGAAGGCTAAGTTCCCAAATATCGTTGGTTCCCCCTGCCAGAGTTTCAACATGTGACAGACACAACTTAAGTCTTTTATTTTTTTTTTTTTCTTCAAAGATTTTATTTATTTATTCATTTATCCCCCCCCTTGCTGCTTGTGCTCGCCGGGTCAGCCAACCACGCCATGCGGGCAGGCTTGCCTTCACCAGGAGGCCCCGGGAACCGAACCCGGGGCCTCCCATATGGCAAACGGGAGCCCCACTGATTGAGCCACAGCCGCCTCCCAACTTAAGTCTTTTAAAGCGATGGGGTGGGAGTTCCCCCCACACCACCAGCAGGCTTAGCCCAGGCAGGGAGGTGTGTATGTAGGGGGCGGGAACTGGGGGTGGTAATTCGAACCCAGGCTGAGGGCGCTGGCGGGCGGGGCCTCGGGGCAGGGATGCCTGCGCCTGGAGTGTCGCGGAGAGAAGCCACTCTTCGACTCGGGCTTGGATGTCCTGGACCCAGCGCCCGCCACCTCGACCTGCGGCGCATGCTCTTCATGCGGGATGACGCGCTGGTGCTGCAGGCCGCCCGCAGCTGCCCCGAGCCCCGCGGCCTCTTCCTGCACAAAAGCACGCTCCGTGCTCTAGCTGCTTGCGGCCTGCGCCTCGCCAGCCTGTCGTGCGCCGCCCTCGAGGTGCTGGCAGCTCTGGACCGCGCGCCTTTCGCGCTCTTGTCCCTGCGGTGCGCCCGCCCTGCCTGGTAAGGCCCGGACCGCGTTGGGCCGCGGTGGACCTGGGGCCGGAGCTGCTCCGCCGAGGGCAGGGCGCGCGGCCTGCAGCCTTCCGCACCCGTGGCTGCGCTGCACCTCGGCGTCTCGCGCGACACCGTAGTCCCGAGGCGCTTCGTGGCGCGCCACTCCGCAGGAAGGCTGAGAGCGAGAAGAAAGCTGGCGGCGCGCTGCGCAGTCCTGTGGGAGAGGCGCTGCTGTGTGGTGCCAGCCGCCGCGGTGGTGGACGCCTTTGGCGCGCACTGCCCGCGCCTAAGCAGCTGCGTGTTCAAACTACCGCGCCGTCCGCATCCCCCGCTGCCCATGTACGAGGCGTGAAGCGGCCCCGGCCCCCTTCCAGATGTGCGGCTTCCTGTCTGCCGGCTGCGGTGTGCAGGCACGCCCCAAGTGCCCTCTCCCTCGGGGTTCTGTGGTCTGCTGGGCCTCTCGAAGACTGGGGCCTATGGGATGGCGTCGGGCCCATTCCAGGGCTCCCTGAGCACACTTGGGCGCTCAGGCTCTGCAGACGTCCCGCAGAGTCCCGGCCAAGCTGCGGTCACCGTCCCCGCATCCCCCGCCCCCGCGGACTCTGCGCAAGCCCAGCGGCCCGGCGCTGGGGAGTGAGGGTACCGGCGCGGGCGGGGAGGCAGGGATGAGTGTGAAATAAACATCCTGCGGTAGCTCTGCGTGCTGTGCAAGGCGGAGCCAGCTCAGAAGGGAGGGCGGGGGACGCGCGGAGGCAGGGCGGATGAAGGCCTGGCGGTCCACCGCGCTCCGGAGGCTCTCGGCACTCTGGGCGTGCCAGTGCCCCGGGGCACGGCGGGAGGAAGCCTGACCTCCCCTTGCCCCCGTCCCATCCGCCCGCTGCCCCCGTGCCCACGGCCATCGCCTTCCAGGACTGTTCCCAGCCCGCATCAGGCCGCGTAGGGGAAATTTCTCTCCATGAACAAAGTGGAAAATAGCGGGCCAGGAAAAGGCGGGGATTCGAATCCAGGTCTCCCTCCTCACCCCGCCACTCTCGCAATTCGCTCCCAGCCCGCCCTTTCACTCCGCTGGTGCCAAGGCCGTGGTCCGAGCCCCGCCCTGCGGGTTCGCACGTGGCCCCCGCCTGACCCGGCGCCCGGAGGCGGAATAGGACGCGGCGGGCGCAAACGCAGCACTTTCCGCGGCTTTGACGTGCCTGCGGCGGCCGGGCTGGAGCGCTGAGCCGGTCGAGACTGCGCCATGCAGGAAGCCCCGGCCGCGCTGCCGGCGGAGCCGGGTCCCAGCCCGGTGCCCGCCTTCCTCGGCAAGCTGTGGGCGCTGGTAGGAGACCCGGGCACCGACCACCTGATCCGCTGGAGCCCGGTGAGGGCTGGGGCCCCCAGGTCCCTCCAAGTCAGAGACCACCTATGCCCACGCCCACCCACCCCACCCCCGCGTGGGCCCGGGCTGTGGGACCCCCGATTCAGCCGTCCGGGACTGTTCACCTTGGAGGGGGTGTGCGAGATAGGGATGAGGCGACTTCCTCGGGGCGGGAAAGAGGTAGGAAGCCTAGAGCCCGAGGTATGTTTGAGGCCAATTAGTCCCCACCCTACCCCATCCCACAGATCAGGGGACACGGGGAGGGCTGGCTCCAGCTCCGGCGCTGGCTCAGGGTCCCATTGCCAGGCTGGGACCCCTCTGGGGCTGGTGACTACTCCAAGTCTGACCCTTTGCACAGAACCGAATGTGCAGTCAGGGTCGGTCTGGGGGTAGGGACCCACCATGGGTGCTCCGGGCTGGGCCTCAGAGCTAGTTCTGACTTGGCTGTGTCCCCATGTCCCCGTGAGCGCTCAGCCAGCACCCCATAGTATGTGCGAGTGTGTGTGTGTGTGCTCGCGCGCCTGGGCGTGGGCCTGGCCTGGATGGGCCCCGCTCACGGTGTCTGGTCTCCGCGGGCACGGTGGGCTGGCGGCGTTCTCGGCAGAGCGGGACCAGCTTCCTCGTTAGCGACCAGAGCCGCTTCGCCAAGGAGGTGCTGCCCCAGTACTTCAAGCACTGCAACATGGCGAGCTTTGTGCGACAGCTCAACATGTGTGAGTCCCCAGAGCCAAGTGGAGAGCGGGTGCGGGTGACTTGGTGTCCGAGGACCGGTCCACTTAAGTCCCTACGCCTACTCCCCAGACGGTTTCCGGAAGGTGGTGAGTATCGAGCAGGGCGGCCTGCTCAGGCCCGAGCGCGACCACGTCGAGTTCCAGCACCCGAGCTTCGTGCGCGGCCGCGAGCAGCTCCTGGAGCGCGTGCGGCGCAAGGTGGGGGCTGCCTGCGGAACCGGCAAATGCGAGTGGACGTTGGGGAAGCCCGCCCTGCCCTGAGCGACCCTGTCCCGACAGTCCCCCCTCCCTTCCCTGGCAGGTGCCTGCGCTGCGTGACGGCCGTTGGTGTCCGGAGGACCTGGGCAGATTGCTGGGCGAGGTGCAGGCTCTGCGGGGAGTACAGGAGAGCACCGAGGCGCGACTACGGGAGCTCAGGCAGTGCGTGCGGGGGTGGTGGTGGTGGTGGCTGGCGAGGGCGAGGTCCTGGGTGATAGGATACAAGCCACCAAGATGCTCTGGGCAGCCCCTTCCTCTCTCGGGCCTAGGCGCCTGCATCCGGACGAATGGGCAGCGGTGGAACGCTGTGGTCTCTAGTGAATGGATGACCATTGGGGTGATCAGGGCTCCTGGGCCTCGCCATCTCTGGAGGCAGGACAGGGTGAGCCCTCAGATGCCTCAGCACCCTTCTACCCACACCTCCAGGCAGAACGAGATCTTGTGGCGGGAGGTGGTGACACTGCGGCAGAGCCACGGGCAGCAGCACCGGATCATTGGCAAGGTGGTCCTCATCGTGGCCCTGCTTCTCTCTCCCGCTCCCCCCCACCACGCCCTGCCTTGTGCGCACCTGGGAGTGTGCCTTGCCAGGATGGGGGCAGGGTCCCATATATGCATTAACCCTTTGCTTCCTCTTCAGCTGATTCAGTGCCTCTTGGGGCCACTACAGGCAGGGCCCAGCAGCACAGGAGTCAAGAGAAAGCTGTGAGTGAGAAAGCCAGGGGTGCTCATAACCATCCCCCCACTTCTAGAACCCCACCCCCATCCTTTACCCCTTCTCCAGAAAC
>JAKSZT010054017.1:7144009-7186477 GCA_026826555.1 Tolypeutes matacus | reverse complement strand
CCACCAAGAATCCTCACTCCTCCTCCTGCACTACAGGCTGCCTGCCCAGTGGCCATCTCCCCAGGGCTCCCTACCCCGAGGACTTTTCTCCCTCTCCCCAACTGTACCACCGGGTGCCCCCACTCCCAGATCCCCCTGCTTCAGGACCTTACCTTCATATCCCCACCCAGGAGTCTACCCCCCTCCCCCCAAGCATCCATCAGCAGGTCTGGACTCAAACCATGCTCCCTCCCTCCCTTCTCTACCCTGCCCCCATCTCTGGGGAGGAACCCCTTCCACCTCCAGCATGTGACTGATGCCCTGGCAACAGCCTCGGCTCTGCTGACTCGGCTGATGGGGCCTGAGGGAGGGAGGTGGAGGCTAAGTGGTATGGGGGCTAAACCTGCCCCTCCCCCTGCCTGTGTCCTCACCACCCTGCACAGGTCTCTGATGCTGGATGAAGGGAGCACATGCCCTCCACCTGCCAAATTCAGCTGCCCCCTACCCGGTGCCCTCCTACAGGACCCCTACTTTATCCAGTCGGTAGGTTTTGCTTTTCTCCCCTCCCCAAGGGCACAGCTGGGCTTATGGAGAGTCTGCTCACATGGAGAGCCAACACCCCTCCCCATCCCAGGCTCCCCAGCACGGACTGAGTCTCCCTTCTCAGACCTCCCCCCTCAAACCTGGTCCAAGTGGGTGCTGGTCGGGTCCTGGTCCTCTCTGTGGCCTGAGGTCAAGGGGCCTGGGGAAGCGGCTGTGGCTCAATCAGTAGGGCTCCTGTTTACCATATGGGAGGCCCCGGGTTCGGTTCCCGGGGCCTCCTGGTGAAGGCAAGCCCGCCTGCACGGCGTGGTTAGCTGACCCAGCGAGCACGAGCAGCAAGGGGGGGATAAATGAATAAATAAATAAAAATCTTTAATAAAAAAAAAAAAAAAGGGCTAGGCCTGGCCTTCTACCTACAGCCACCCCCAGGGACCACTTCAGGACTCAACAGACCCCACAGAGCGAGAGGCCCCATCATCTCTGACATCCTGGAAGATTCACCATCACCATCCCCTGTAGGGACTGGGCTTTCTCCCTCTAGTGGCAGCAGGAGGTAAGGGAGACAGAGGTGGATCTCTGAGAACTCTTTGGGGGAGGAGCTGGCAGTGGGATGCCTCTGGGGGGTGGGGGGAGGGCAGTGCCAGGGTCTGGTTGAAGCTTTTGTCTGGTGCAGGGAGAAGGGCCTGGCACTGCTCAAAGAAGAGCCAGCCAGCCCAGGGGGGGAAGGCGAGGCCGGGCTGGCCCTGGCCCCAAACGAGTGTGACTTCTGCGTGACAGCCCCTCCACCGCTGCCTGTGACTGTGGTCCAGGCCATCCTGGAAGGGAAAGGGAGCTTCAGCCCTGAGGGGCGCAGGAATGTCCAGCAGCCTGAACCAGGGGGCCTCAGGGAGGCCCCTGACAGGTGAGTAGAGAGCCTATGCTTGCCTGGGAGCCTTGCGGGCCACTTTTGCAGACTGACCAGCACTTGCCAGCCCACTACACTTCCCAGCCTTGTCTGCCTCTTGGTGGCTGCGTGGGAGGTTCAGACACTTGGTTCGAAGATCCTGACCTGATTTCTCAGAGTGTGCTTCAAGGAGCACCACCACCAGAGTTCCCTGGAAAGTAGAAAGCTTGTTAAAACACGGATTTCCTGTCTCCTGTTCAGGTCAACCAACATCTCTTTTGTAGGGCTCAGGAATCTGTATTTTAAATAAATTCACCAGGTGATTGTAAAGTGCATAATAGTTTAAGTGCCACTGGTATTGACACTCACACAGGAAGGGCATATTTCCTAAGACCCCAGCCCTACAGGCCAAATCTCAGGTCCCAGGTAGAAGGCAGAGGCACTCTCTGTGTGCTTCTTGTGGGAGATCTTCTCCTGGCATTTTCTGGATGTTGGGGGACTTAAATCTGGATGTGGGAAGCAGATGTGGCTGAGGCAACTGGGCCCCAGCCTACTACATGGGAGGTCCCGGTCCCGGTGCCTCCTGGAGAAGACTGAGGAAGAGAGCAAGCTGACACAACAGGCTGGTGCAGCGAGCTGATGCAACAAAATGGCACAGTGAGATAAAGCAACCAAGAGACACAGGGAAAACACAATGAGAGATACAACAAATGGAGTGGAGGTGGCTCAAGTGATTAGGTGCCTCCCTCCCACATGGAAGCCTCAGGTTCGGTTCCCGGTACCTCCTGAAAAAAAAAAAAGGGCTAAGCAGACAGCGAGCTTATACGAGGGGCAGGGAGAGAAATAGATAAATAAAAATAAATCTTTTAAAAAAAAGAATTTTAAAAAATTTGGATGTATCCTGGTTCCTCAGGGTGGGGACTGCAGGCCAACTTCAGTCCTGTGCACAGGACTTCTCTGTGCACAGGGGGCCTCTGAGCCTGGAGAGTGGGGACCCAAGCCCTGAGGGTCTGCTGCCTCCGATGCTGCTTCGGGGTCCCCCTGAGAGTCTGGACCCTGAAGGGCCCTTGGATGTAAGTACTCCTCTGGCAGGGGGCAGGGGCATAGGGCCCACTGGGGTGCTGTTTGATAGAGATGGTCTCTCAAAATGGGGGGATCCCTGGAGGAAAAACAGTAAAAGTTCAGCGGATATTTATTGGTAGCTTTTATATACCATTAATCCTGAGCTCCCCTCAGGTGCTGGGCCTCAGCCTCCCAGGAAGAGAGTGGACCCTGATGGACTTGGATATGGAATTGTCCCTGGTAAGATGGGGGAAGGGCCGTGGGCTGTGGAAGCAAGCCCTGTGGCCCATGGCTGTTTTCTCTGGGCCAAAGTCACAGCTGAAGAGCATTGCCTCCAGAGTCGGGGTGATTCGCCAGCTCTCCTCCTTAGCTCCCCTTGCCAGTTGCTTCCTGAGGTTCTCTCATGCAGATGCAGCCCTTGGTTCCAGAGAGAGGTGAGGCTGAGCTGGCAGTCAAGGGGATAAATTCTCTGGGTCCAGGTAATGGTTGGGGTGACTGGAGGTGGGGTGGGGAGGCCAGGACCATGATTGGGCAAGTTTGTGTTTTGGAGTAAAATTCTCTGAGTTCGGGCAGAGAGCTACTCCTCACCTGCTCACCATTTTGGAGTGCCGAGGTTGAGAAAGGATATTTCATCCTAATTGAATGGAGGGCAGGGTGGGCGAGGCTTCTTCCCCCGAGAAAGGAAGGGGAAGCATTTCTCCCTCCTGAGCATGTCCCACTCCTCCTAGGGAAGGACCCCGGGCCTGGGGGCCCGCTCCTGCTGGACGTCCAGGCAGCTTTTGGAAGCCCGGCTCTGGGCCTGTCTGGGGCTTTGACCATTTCCAACACTCCCGAGAGCCCGGCCTCTTACGTGGACCCGGGAGCCAGTCCCTCCCCCTGAGACCTCCCTTTGGAGTCGGAGAGGCGGAGGGGCTAGTCCGCGGCAGCTTGCCCTTCAAGGCTTCCTGGCGCCCCCTGGCGGAGGCTGAGCGAAGCCCCGTCGCTCGGCGGCCCCTCTCCATTACCCCTGCCGAGCCCTGCACATAAACTGCGTTTGTTTTTCTGTTTCCCGTCTTTTTTCTCTACCAACCAAGGAGCACAGAGGTCGTGGGTGGAGAAGAGTCCAGATGCTAGGCATTAATGGGGAAACCACTGACAGGAGTCGAGGTGCCTGGGGTTCCCGCCCAGCCCTCCTAGGCCCGGATCCCCGGCCCCGATCCAGGGCTGTCGCGCGACCTCGGGGAAGCGGGGGGCTTCTGGGTCAGACCCAGCTCCGCAGGGCATCCGCGCCCTGACCCTGGGTAAACGGATCCCCTTTTCTGCGCCTCAGCTGTGACTAGCAGAGAGGAGGGGTCGTCCAGAGGACGGGGGGGAAGCGCCCGGGAATCGCCAGGCCTAAAGTGGGCGCTGGGCACACGGGGCCGCGGGCAGAACTTCCCTCTCCCTCGCCCCGCCTGACTCATCTTCTGGCGCGCGCGGCGTAGGGAGCGAAAACGACCCTACGTGACTATCCCCAGGCAGCAGGTGGGCTCTGCGGGATCGGCTACCCCAGCCCCCGGGAGAAAGTTCCCGCACTCCCCGCCCCCCGCCCCCGGGACTCCAGGCAGCCTTGGCCGCCCCGCCCCCGCCGCAGCTGCTGCCCCCCCCCCTCGGCCCAGCCCTTTTTGCACCGTCATCTCCCGCCCCGCAAGGCTCAACCCGTGAGTGAGGCCGCCCGCCCGAAGCGGACCCGACTGGGGGAGGGAAGGGAAACCGACCGGGCAGTATCGGCGACCCCCACCCGCGCCAGCCACGCTCGGAGGTCTGGCTGTGAGCCCGCCCCTCCGCAACAGCCTCCAGACCTCGGACTGGGTGGAGCGGAGGTAAGGGCATCCTTAAGTGCCAAGGCTCCTGCAGTTTCCCACGACCCTCCCTCCCTCCCTCCCTCAGCGAGAGCGCCCACGCAGAGAGGTGAGGGTGGGGGCCGCGGCCGCCTGGCGCTCCCCGATCTGGCTTGTGACCCTCTACTCACTGGCTCCGTCACCCATTGGCCGACGAAGCCTTGTTTCCTTAGGAGCAGTGAGAGCCTCAGAGGGAGTCCTTGGACCAACTAGGGTCTCCGCTCCCTAGTCAAAGGGCAGGGTTTGGGTTAGTGGGGAGACTTCTAACATGTGAACAAGCTGGGGAGGAGTGAGGGAGAAGGGAGCAGTGTGATCTGCTCTCCCTCCTCTGTGCCTATCCAGGGTGAGTGTGGTCTCCTCTTCCTTCTCCAAACAACCCCCACCCCGTGATGGGGGTGGGCCAGCCTTCTTTGGAAGTCCTCAGCTGAAGAGGACAGAGGGTGGCATGTCCACAGTGCAGTGACTCTGAGGGCATATGCTGTTCACTGGGACATACAGAAGGAACTAGCCTTCCTTTGGGAGACTCAGGCATTGGGGTGGACAACAGAACGTTTGCATCTTAGAAAATGGGTTATGGACTGGAGGGGAGAGAAGGGCATTCCAGGCTTAGGTAGAGCATCTGCAAAGGCTCAGACTTGCCAGGGGCTTGGAGAATTCTCAGAGCACTGAGAGATGGAGGAAAGAGGTCAAAGGCCTGACTGACCAAGGAGTGGTCAGGCCAGATAGTCTGGATTCTCTCTGATGGGCAGTGGAGAGTGAGGGACAGGTGATTAGGGCTGACATTCTGCCAGGTGAAGGATAGCATTATAGACCTCTGTTATAGTTCAGGCTCGAGCAAGTCAGAGTCTAACTCTACCACTTGGTCTCTCTGAGCTTCAGTCTCCTCATCTGTAAAATGGGGACAGTAAATCCTACTCTAGAGTGTGGACAAAGACACTATGCTGTGGATGCTGGTGGAATGGGAGTGAGAGGTGCCCAGAGGGACTGTTACAGGCATGAGATGACTATGATGATCCTGATGGGAGCTGATGGAAACTCACTGAGTGGAGGAGCAGCACTTATACATCATAGATGGGACATGAAGGAAGAGTGAGGGGCAGCAGGGTTGTCCTGGTCTCTGCTCAGTGGCCTGGAGGGGCTGACACTTTGATATGGACAAGAGGGATCTGAGACACAGCATGACAGAAGGGGCTGGAGAGAAAGAACTGGGAGGCAGGATGGGAACTAGGAGCAAATCCTGTCTCCCAGACAAGGCCCTCCTAGAGCCTGGTAAGGAGGTAGAGGAGGTCTCCCCAAGGAAAGAAGAGACCGAGGAAGGCAACCTGTGGCTAAAGCCAAGGTAGACGAAAATAGTCCAAGGGAGGGAATGGTCTAGGATCTGGCCCCTTTGCCTTGCTGGCTGGGTCAGGTCACCTAAAAGGGGAAAGGCTGTAGTCCTTGGTTGATTATAAATGGACAAAGTAGATTAATTTCTACCTAACACTGTTTGGTAGAGATGGTCTCTCAAAATGGGGGGATCTAAGAAGGAAAAATAGTAAAAGTTCAGCTAACATTTATAGCTTTTATGTGCTGAGCCCTGGGGACTCCAAGATGAAGCAGGAGTTAGCAGTGAGTCATTCCCAGACCATCGGGGAGACATTTTGGTCTCAGGTGATGTCAGGAGATCTTGGTCAGCAGTAGGACTCAAGGTATCCCTGCTCAGGTATCAGGGAACCAGGATGGGCCATGAGATCAGGTTAAGGTTGCAGCGTGGTGGTGGCGGTAGTGAGGGGGCACAGGGGCAGGGTCTGGCCTGGGATGGACCTCAGGGTCAGGGGTCTTCCAGCAGGGGGGGGTGCTCTCAGTATTCTGGGCTCTGGATGCTTTTCGGGACTGAAGGGGAGAGTATGGAGGCAGGGAACTCCCATCCAGGGCCCTGCAGGGTCCAAGCAGATGAAAGACCAGACGGAGTAAGTGGTAGGAGTGGTGAGAGTCCTTGCCAGCAGATAGACGGGAAAGGACTTATCTGGGTGTGAGGTATGGGGATCACTCCCAGGTCTTTTTGCTTGTTGAAATGGGAAAGCAGTTTGGGGAAGAGAAAGAGGGATAAACTGGGTCTGAACAGGTTGAGGAATCTGTGGATGGTGGGGTTCAGGTTCTGGTTGGGCAGAGCAGTAAGAGTAGAGCGGCCCCGGGAGAGTTTTGGGAGGAAGAGGAGAGGCGGGCCACAGCTGACGTTTAGAGGACAGAAGAGGAGCCTGGGGAGAAGACCGGGAAGAAGAGGCCCGAGAAGCAGGAGGACAGCGAGTCCCGTGCAGTGGCCTCCAGGTCCCGTGCTGCGGAGCTGTCTGGCCCAGGTCGAGGTGAACTTCAACCCCCGCACGGGTGTTCACTGGGAGAGAAGACTGGAGTGGGGCGGGGGTACCGGCTCCCACTACCCGTTCCCCTCCACCAGGCAGTCCCGACCATGGGCAATGCGCAGGAGCGGCCATCGGAGACCATCGACCGCGAGCGGAAACGCCTAGTAGAGACGCTGCAGGCGGACTCCGGGCTGCTGCTAGACGCGCTGCTAGCGAGGGGCGTGCTCACCCCGCCCGAGTACGAGGCTTTGGACGCGCTGCCTGATGCCGAGCGCAGGACGCGCCGCTTGCTGCTGGTGGTGCAGGGCAAGGGCGAGGCTGCCTGCCAGGAGCTGCTGCGCTGTGCCCAACGTACCACGCAGGCGCCTGACCCTGCCTGGGACTGGCAGCACGTGGGCCCTGGTGAGCGCGCGCGGGAGGGGCCTGGGGCCTGGAGGGCAACGAAAGCCGTGTGTGTGTCTCTCTCTCTCCCCGAGAGGAGGGCCAGGGTGCGCAGAGGAAGGCAGGGAGGGGTAAACTGAGCCGAAGACACCTACACCTCTGTTCTAGGCTACCGGGACCGCAACTACGACCCTCCGTGCCCGGGCCACTGGGCGCCTGAGGCACCCGACTCGGGACCTGCTCGGCCCGGGCTGCCTGGAGCTTCAGACAACGACGAGGCCGGGGGTCCTGAAGGCTGCGAGGCGGTACAATCCGGGATCCCCGAAGACCCCGAAAGGGCTGAGTCGGAGCTGGGACCCCAGATGGACCCAGAGCCCGAGATGGAGGGAGAACCAGAACCTGAACTGGAGGCGGAGCCCGACCCCGAGCCGGATTGCGAGGGGGCGGATGAGTCGGAAGGTGTGAGCGAGAGCTGGAGGCCCGCCCCTGGCTGGCGGGAGGGCGTGGCCTGGGAGGCGACGGGCGGGCCCTCCCCTCGTTGACTGCTTTCCTCCATCATTTTATGGCCCCTAGATTCCTGAAGTCAAGCGCTTTGACCGGCCGCTCCCCGCCCAAACCGGATAGGACCTCGGATCCTACCTGGGCTGGACGGATGCCACTGCCGTTGGAAGTGAATAAACTCTGGGGGGTCGGCCTGGGCCCGGGCTCCCTCTGCGATTCTGGTTCTTTGCCCAAGAACTGGGAGTGGATGGGATAAGCGCGTGCCCCTGAGTCCCAGTGACCTGGGCAGGCAGCTCCGTGCCCCTCCACGCCCAGCCATCCAGGCTTCAGCCTTATTTTTGCCCCTGATAGCCCAAGCCACACCCCTGGTGACCCCAGGCACCTACTGGGACAAAGGACTGACCCCTGGATCCTACATCACAGCACTTTCCCCCTTGTGAGCCATTTGGAGCCTCCCTCTATGGAAGCCCCTGGGTCTGGTGCAGAGAGCAAGGGAAGGGGTATTTCTCTCCGTCTAAGGAGGGCCTAGAGCTCAGAGCGTTGGGAAATGAGATTATTAGACAGGAGCAGGGATGGACCTTGGGTAGACAGAACCCACACAACTTCATTGTAGCTGCTGTTTTAATGGTCGGGCTTCATCCTGGAATGGGTGCTCTGAAAAAGTTTTGGCCAGAACTGGCATGCGGAAAACAGTTTATACATACTCAATGATGAATGAATAAGGTCTTTACAGCTGAGTTTATGAGTTGTTTGGGTGGGAAAACTGGGTTCCAGAGAAAGAGTGGGCCTGGGTCAACCTCACACAGCAGATCTGAGGTGAAACTGGAAGCAACAATGCCTCTGCACTTTCCCTGGTCCACAACAGGCTCAGGACTTGGGACAACACAGCCTAGGGTCTGGCGCCTCTGGCTCGTTCATTGATTGTGGCTGCTGCCAGCCCTTGACCTCTGCTGGACACCAGTTGTGAGGGGGTGGAGGCAGGGCCACGTGAGCTCTGGGGCTCGGCTCACAAGGCCTGAAGCACAGAGTGTGTGAGTGTGTGTGTGTGTGTGTGTGTGTGTGTGTGGTGAGCGTATGAGAGAGAGAGAAATAGATGGGAGTGGACTACGAACCAAACCATCAGTACCTTTCAGGGGAGCTCTGTCCTCCACTGAATCTTCAGGAGCTGCTGCTTACCAGCCCCAGGAAATAGAGCAAATAAATATGGAATAAATACGTGGAAAGGCAAATACATACTCAACCTGGCTACCCCAGTCACCCCAGGAGAAGGGAGCTGAGGTAGCAGTACTGACCCCCACCAGGACCCACTGAGAGGTAGGCAGCACGTAAGCTGAAGGAGCACCGAGGGGCCAGGTGGGGCAAAGGAGGACTGGAGTTGCTGGACATCCAAAGCCATCTCATGCAGGAACAAATTTCCACTCCCAAACCACCCCACCCCCATCCATGCTTAGCTCCCCTCCTGCTCCCAGGCCTCCCCTCTGCTCAACAGAAAGCTGGAGGCAGGGAGGCAGACTCAGCTTGCCTCACATCCTGCTGCCAGGCCCCAGGCCCAAAGAGGCTAGCAAGGGACACAAATCCTCTGATGTTGCCATTCCTCCCTCCTGGGAAGCTCCTGCCCAGTTCCACAAGAAAAGACCCAGGCCATGGAAGTAGAGAGCAGATAGCTTCATGTTCTGGGGGCCAAACTGGAGCCCTCTGCCCAGGGCCTCTGCTTGTGGCCCTCACCAGCATCAGTCAGGCAGCAGGCGGCCCAGCTCTGCCTCATCTAGTCGGTTGGTGGCCATGATGTGCTCCAGCTGCTGTCGGTAGCGCGCCAGGTCCTGCATGAAGTGGGGCACCCGGGTCTTGTGCAGCACCCCGTGGGGCCGCAGGTGGTCCACATCCTCATAGGATACCTGCAGCGAGAGAGCTGGCCTCAGGGGTAGGCAGAGCCCCCTGGCTTTCAGGCAGGTAGTCCCAGCCCTTTGCTCCCAGGACTCCCTCCTCTCCCTTCCCCATCCACTTCCTGTATAATGTACCCCTGGGCACAGTCCTGGGTCTTTTCTCTCTCTCAATTCCTTATTTTACACTCTGCCTTACATCCCCACTCCTCTCTCCAGCTCAGCTTCTCCCCTCACCTCCAAACCTGGGTATCCAACTCATTCCCAAGCACCTGCCCCTGGATATCCCTCTGGCACCTCACACTCCCCATATCAAACCCTAAACTCATGACTCTGTTCCACTATCTGAGTGCCGGCTTCTGCACAGACAGGTCAGAATTCTTCACAGACAGGTCAGAATTCAGGGAGGGAGCCTGGACTCTGTCACCCTCCCCACTTAGGGTGGCCACTGAATTAAAGGACTTCTCCCCTCTGAAGAATACTCCAGCTTGCCTTTCCTTCCCAACTGCATGGCCAGCACCTGGTTAGGCCAGCCTACCATCAACTCTACAGGAGTGACTGGAAAGGCTGCCTCCTCTCCCTGCACGCCCTCCCCTAGGCTCTCCCTATCCGCCCCCGCCCCCACAGGCATCCGGAGGGTGCCTTTTATTTATTTTTTATTTTTTTATTTTTTTAAAGATTTTATTTATTTATTCATTTATCCCCCCCCTTGCTGCTCGTGCTCGCTGGGTCAGCTAACCACGCCGTGCGGGCGGGCTTGCCTTCACCAGGAGGCCCCAGGAACCGAACCCGGGGCCTCCCATATGGTAAACGGGAGCCCTACTGATTGAGCCACAGCCGCTTCCCAAGGAGGGTGCCTTTTAAAGCAAACGTCCCTGCCACTCTGCTCACAGCAACCCGACTGCCCACTGCTCCGGACTAAGTCCACCTTCCCCAGCACAGCACAAATGCCCAGTGCCAGGAACTGGTTCCTGGCCACTTCTCCAACCTCCTTCTTTGGGCCCTCCTGACGACTCCCTCGGTCTGGAGGACTCACTGCCTCCTTTGAGATGTAATACTGACCAGCACACCTGCTGCTCTGAGCCAAACACCCTCAGAACCACGTACTGTCATTTCATCTCTGTGCTCACCTCTGTCGCCCGCTCTCCACCGTAGAGGTCTGGCACCCGGCCCTCAGTAGAACACCAATCAGGCTCAGGGGATACTGAGGTAAGGGGAAGATTTGGCTAGCACCTCTGAAGGCCCCTCACCTTGCCCAGCGAGGTCAGCAGCGGGAAGTCGATGGTCTGGCGGTGCCGCAGAATGCGCACAATGCCGTCCAGGTAAACCTGGTCCTTGCTGAAGCAGCCTGGGGGCACCCGAGGGCCGTCAGCCTCTGGGCCCGAGGCCCCGCTCCCAGCCCCAGCCCCAGCCCAGCTCCTGGTGCTCCCCGCCGCGTGGGCGCCCACCTGGCTGCGAGGTGTCGGTCTGGCCGCGCTTGGCGCGCACGCAGTACTCCCAGCGCACGTCGGCGCTCTGCACGTAGCGCTCCAGGTCCTGGAAGAGCTGGCGGAAGGACATGCGCGCGGCGCGGTGGATGGTGTAGTAGAGCAGGGCGGCGCGCCACAGGAAGGGCTGCTTGCGAAAGAGCACGCTGTGCAGGCTGGCCAGGCCCTCCTCCGTGGGGTTAGCCGGCCGCAGCCCGTACTGCAGCCGGCCCTCAGCGCTGTGCCACGGCTGCTGCGCGTTGTTCACGCCCCGCAGGTAGTGGGTACCTGCGGGCAGGCGAGGGAAAGGTCGCGCCCAGCCGGTGCCCCACCCGGCCGGACCTCTGCCTGGCGACCCACAAATCCTCACGCTCCCAAACTCAGGCGCTCACACAAGTTCCGCACCCCCTCCACCCCAGCTCCCTTCCCACCCCTGCCCCAGATAAACAAACGCATATTCACTTACCCAACCCTAGCCTGGAAACCCACCTCAGGTGAACTCGTACTCAAGGACCCACAGAGTCTCAAACTCAAGAATCCTCCCCACCCATCCAAGGCTACATACACACCCAAACTCTCTCCAAATTCACATTGTCCACCAACTCCTCTGGAGGGGAGCTGGAACACACACCACCCTGGCCCCACATCCCATGGGCCCACATCATTTTGACAGGCTGATGCCCCCAGCAAAAAACTACCTCTTGCCCAGAGCAACAGGATACTCGATGAGGAAGAACAGATAGAAAGGAATAGTGATTAATGCCCCACACCCTCCCTCCCGGCCTGGTCTGTCTCCTCCTCCCCTGGGCTTTGTGTGCCAGCCAATTCCATTCCCAGGATCTGGCCTTCAACCCACCCTGGAGAGCCTGTAGGTTGGCTGGGCTGGTGGGACCCCCAGGATTCTACTTCTGGCCTGCCTAGGCCCCAGCAGCCTTGCCTCCACTGCCAAGGGAAATCAGAGAGGAAGTGGAGGGAGAAAAAGATACCCCAGGGGAGCAACCAATGAGAGTGAGCCCAGAGAGTGGGCAGGCATGATCTGGCCTGCCTCTGTGAGGGAGAGGGAGGAGGAAGCTGCTCACCAAGGAAAGGGCCCATCCTCCAGGGGGAAGGGGGAGACACAGAGGGGCTGGGGTTACTGGAGCCCCTCACTGCACCCACCCCAACTCCCCCTATGATCCCTCCCCTCCCACCCGCCTACCCATACCCTGACCTATCTCGTGGCGCAGCATGCCCTCCAGCCAATACTGGCGGGCTCCGGTCAGGTTGATGGCCAGTGTGGGTCGGCTGTTCTCCACCATCATCACTGCCTGGGACAGCAGGTCCTCACTCAGCTGCACCACAACCTGCAGGCAGCATTGCCCTCAGCCATGGCTGTCATCCCTGTGGCCAGTGTGCAGGTGAATCCACTGGTGCCATAGGGCAGCCAAGACCAGAGCCTTGACCAGGAAACCCACCCTTGACCACCTCTGCTCAGAGCCAGTCCCACCTCACCAGGGCACTATGGGGCTGGGCCTGGCACCGCCCCTTCAGCAGCCTGATACAGGGCATGTAGAGGAGGAGCCTTGCAGGCAGGGCAAGCTCACCTCCCCCGCACAGTGCTCCTTCTGCATGTATTTACGCACAGTGGACCAGATCTGGCACTTGGTCAGCAGCTGGCCCCCAGTGGCAGACTCAAAGTGTTCATAGGTGCCAAACTTCTCCAGGACAGCCTCAATGATGCCAACTGCCTGCACACAGGACCACAGAGGCGGTCAGGCCAAGCCTACTGGCAGGTCAAGTCGAGGTTGAGGTGAGCAGGCTGGACTAACCTGGTGGATGAACTGCCCAGAGGCCTCACGGTATTTCTCCAGCACGGCTGTGGGCATGGGCTCCTGGTACTCGAACTGAGGGTTGGAGGTGTAATGGGACTGGAAGAACTTGGCCCGCTCACGGTCCATGTTGGTGGGCCGCAGAGCCACGAGCATGCAGGGGCTCCTACTGGCACGACCTGCATCCCTCTGGGTCTTAGCAATGTGAGGCAGGGAGGCTGCAGACCGTAGGGTAGCCCCACCTAGGTCCCGCCCCCGTCCAGTTAGGGCCCGGCCCTGGGTGCTGCCTCCCCGCAGGCCAGTGCTATTTACAGTGTAGGTGCTCTCACTGCGACGCATCTGGCCACGGTAGCCCGAACGCAGCTCTGAGAGAGGCTGTAGTTCAGGCTGCCGCTGCAAGGCTGAAGGGACTGACAGGGCGAGGGGCGAGGCCAGGGACCCAGGCCAGGGGTACATCGGTGGCCCATCTCGGTCTGAAGGCTTCAGGCTGCTGTGTAGGGATGGGGGACTGGCAGGCGGGCTAGAGGGTGCCCGCTCATACACCTGGGTCCCTGAGTCCAGCACCATTCTGTCCTGGGGGTCACATTCAGCTGCTTCAGTCCAACTCCCCTCAGTGCTGACCTCTGGGGACACAGAAGGGCACGTGGAGGTCAGTATGAGTGGGCGTGGCCTGTGCTTTGCACTGTGCTGCTGGGCCCAGGGGAAGCAGGAGGAATGGTCTTGTACACCAACCCAGATGGTGATTACCAGAATCCCCTCAGCCTGTGAGGTCCTGTGGGAAGGACTGTCCCTCTACTCATGGTTCTTATCCTGTCTTGAAGCTGGGATGGCGCAGCCTCAGCTGTGTGGATAGATGAGGGGTGACAGGGCCTTGGCTGCCTCAGGGCTTAAGGCATCTTCTCACCCCACCCCTCCTCTCCCACCTAGCTCCACCCCCCTCCTCCAGCCATTTGGCCTCAGTCCATTGGACTGCCTTTGCTTATACTAGCCGCTCCACCTGGAATGCTCTCTCTCCTCTGGATCAGCTATTCAAATCCAAGTTAGAATCAGCTTTTGGGGAGGTAGAAGGAAACTTCAGTGACTCCAAGCCAATTCCTGGCCTGCCCCTGAATCTGATGCTCACTTCCACTGAGGCATCTTCCTGGGGATCATCCAAGGCCAGTGTTGGGGCACTCACCCCTTGATTCTGTGCCAGGGCTCAGTCCAATCCAGTCTCTCCTCAGAGACTGAAGGATCCAGCCTCTGAGCCAATCCTTAGCCTGCTCAGAGACACAATTTCAGCAGTTCTTTCTCCTACATTATCATTTTCTTCCTCTCTTCTGGATTATTTCCATCAGTATAAACATATGCTGTTATTGCTCCATCTTAAAAAAAAAAAAAAAAAGGGAAGCGGCTGTGGCTCAATCAGTGGGGCTCCCGTTTACCATGTGGGAGGCCCCGGGTTTCGTTCCCGGGGCCTCCTGGTGAAGGCGGGCCCGCCCGCGCGGCGTGGTTGGCTGGCCCAGCGAGCGCAGGCAGGGGGGGGGGGGGGAAAAATGAAAAAAAAAAATCTTAAAAAAAAAAAAAAACACAAAACACTTCATTTGACCCCACACTGCTCCAGCTGCCCCACTGCATATCCCTCGTTGCAACATAACTCAAACGCTGTCCACGTTCACTCTCCAGTTCTTTCTTTCCTGTTCTCTCTTAAATTCACTCCATTTAAGCTTTTGCCCCTCACTCTCCATCCAGATTAATCAAGGTCACCAATGATGTTCATGTTCAGCAGCAGCTGAACTCAGTTAATCACTTCCTTCTGGAAATACTTGGTTTGCTTGGTTTCCGGAACACCCTAACTTGGTTCTCATCTTACTTCACTAGCTCTTTCTACTTGGTCTCCCTTGCTGGTTCATCCCTATCTCCCCGACCTCTTAATACTGTAAGACCCCTGGGATTGTATCTGGAAGCTTTTCTCTTCTTTTCCCCATGTGTACTTACTCCCTACATGATCTCATCCACTCACAGGGCTTTAAGTACATCTGCCCAGACTTCCTCCATCAACTTCAGATCTAATGTTGCCAGTTCTCAGTGCAACATCTTTACTTGAATATATACAGGCATCTCAAACTGAACAGGCCCCCTGCCTGGAATGCTTTTCCCCATATAACTGCATGGGTCACTCTCACACTTTCCTGATATCTCCACACAATTTATCATATTAGTAGAAAAGCCTTTGCTAAGATATCCTCTATAAAATAGTAAGCCTTCTCTCCCCTCTCCATCACAATCTTCCCTTCCCTGAATTATTTTTCTCCGGAGCAGTTATCACCATCTGAAGTACAGTATATTTGATAGTTACCTGTTTCCTCCTCTCCAGTGTTCACAGCTGTGTCCCCAGAACCCATAACAGTGCTTGACCCAGAGCAATTGCCCAGTAAAAGGATTCAGGAGCCCTTCTCTTGCTCAGAATTGGCATAATTTTTTCCCTGAATTTTGTTCCACCATCTAGCCCTGATCTTACCCCTCGGTACGCCCCCCTACCCCCACCCCCACGGCTTCAGGCCTCAGGCTCCCTCGCTCCTCAACTAACTGGGCACTTTACCAGACCCCCCACTCATATCTGGGTCTTTACCTGGGGCAGTCCTCTCCGTCTCCCCTTCTTTCATTCAACCTACCTCTCGCAATCACCAGCATACACCTGCTTCTTTCATGTCTCAGGTCCTTCCGCCAGGAACGACCTCCCAGTGTCTCCCTGGAGCAAACTCCTAACCATCTTTCAGGGTTCCTCCTCCGGGGAGCCCTCCCGGCGTCTAGAGATTCTCCACCGCCTCGGGCTGTCACTGTCGGACCCTGGGTCCGTGTCCCCCCACCATCCCTTGAACTCCCGAGAGCAGGGACGGGTCTGATTCGCCCCCATTTTCAAAGCACCCAGCATTAGATGCAGAATGAATGAACGGACGGGTGGGGGGAGGAGTCCCCGACTACTGAAGGCGGGATCTGGTGACAAATGAGAGGGTGTGGCCCGCATTAATAAGAGACCCGGGAGACGACAAGGTGGAAGAAAGGCCAATAGGGACAGAGATCAAGGAGGGGCGCGACCTGCAGCCAATAAGTGGCGAGGGACAGGCGGAGGGCGTGCCCAATGGAGGGCGGGGCCGGAGGACAATGGAGGGTGTTCTATGGTAGATGCGGAGGGACCGCGTCGCGCGCCCACTCGGCCTCTCGGGGGGCCCCGTCGCGTGCCGCGCCCCCACCTGTCCGCTCCTTTTCTCGCTGCCGTTCCCACTCGGCGATGCCGGTCGCCCGCCCAGGCCGCGGGAGTCGACGCCGGCGACGCACGCAGTCGGGAGCGCGCACGCCTACACGAAGGCGCGCGGGTTCGCGTCAGTCGCGTGGCGGTGCGCTCCCGAAACCCCAGCCGGGGGCAGGGCAAAGCCGGTCCGAGGGGGCGGTGTCCTTCGCCCGGCCACGCCCCTGGGCGGAGCCCCCGCCCTAGGCCCGCCCCCTCGCCCGGGGCACTTCCAGCTTCGCGTGCGACCCGGCATCCCGAGACGCGCGGTGGAGACACAGGGCCTGGATGCGTGGGGGCGCAGTCCGCATGGGGCGGCAAGAGGTCGGGTCCTGGGGGCCGCACCCCACCCACGGCGTCGAGGCCTGAGTGGCTGGGGGCGCAGTCGGGCGCATGTCAATGTGCGTGGACCCCTTAACCTTGGCGGGCGTCGACGTCACCCCCCTTCCCCGACACACTCAGACCGAGGCGCACAGGGCTGTGGCTTTATTCCGCGGGCAGCCGGGCGTCAAGCGCAGGGCCCCGACGGGAGACAGGAGGACCGCGCCGGCGCAGGCGCGGGCACCAGGCTGAAGAGAGCGCGGCGGCCGGCTCGGGGCGAGGGCGGCGGCCCGGCCTGCAGGGAGCTGAGCGCGGCCACGCGCTGCTCTCGGGACACGTCCCCGCGCAGGTCCAGGAGGGCGGAGATGTGGTCTTCGCTGCCGGGGGCACCACGGAAGCGCGTCAGCCCCGCGCCTGCCGGGCTCCTCCGCCCCCTCCCCCCACCCTGCGTCTCGCACCTCACGTCGGGAAATTGTTGCCGCAAGCCAGCCACCTCCAGGCCCAGCAGCGTGGGGTCGCGGAGGTTCAGCAGTTCCCGCAAGGCGAGCAGCACCGGCGCGCACTGCTCGCTCTCCTCCAGGCCCTGCGCACGGCGGGTAAGGCCTCGCGCCGGCCCTCACCCAGCCACTGAGACCCCCACTCATCCACCCGCCCCCCAAGCTCTCACCAAACCGAGGAAGAGCTCCTGAAGCTGGGCGGCATCATGCCGCAGGCGCTCGGCAGCCCGGGCGCGCTCGTCGGCGTCGCGGCACACTAGGCGGCCTTGCATCAGCGCGCGTAGGTACTGCAGCACCACGGTGCGCTCCGCCTCGGCCAGCAGCAGCTGCGGGGAGAGTGATCAGGCGAGTCCTGGTCGCCTTTCCCACCGGCGTTCCCCCCCGCCCTCGCTCTCATCCGCACCTGGACCGAGGGGCTTCGCACGCGCCAGAAATCCCGGCAGAAGCGTGCCGTCTGCTCGCACACACAGTCCAGCAGCTCCGGGCTCGACAGCCACCGGCGCGAGGGCAGAGCCGCGAACAGCGGCTGGAGACGGGGAGGGGGCGGACGATCCAGACCCGGCATTCCCCGCAGAGACCCTCAGACAGACGCTCCATTTCCACCTCCCACCCCCATCCCCACCGAATCCTCACCTGGAGCTCCGCCATCAGCGCCTCCAGCACCAGGCGGCAGATCCTCCTCTGCAACTCATCCAGGGCGCCCTCCAACATTAGTGCCAAGGCCCCTGAAGCCACCCCGTTGGGGTGCAGGACGGGCACTGAGGAGCTGGACCGACCGAAAATGAGGCTTCAGGACCAAGGCCAAGGCCCGCAGGGCCCTCCGTCGTCCAGCCAGGGGGCCGCCACCTAGTGGTGCATGTGTATGGCGGAAGGAGGCGAAAGGGCGGCTCCCTGCACTTTGGGAGGTCACAGTCCTGAACTGAGGCTGCGAGTCCGACAGCTAGAAGGGACACAGACCCAGGTGGACTTGCCCCTAATTTGAGGTGTGACCTTGGGCAAGTCGTGTCTTTAGGTTCCTGCTTCCTCATCCGCAGGGGAGGGAGTTAAGCTCAGTCAGGAGGGAGTAAAAATCAGTTTGTCTCCCCTCTCCATCCCTCGCCCCCGCCCAACACACATACGCAAAGAGCAATAAGACCCAGGAGGGAAGGGAGTTTTTCTGCTGGTTCATAGCTGTAACCCCAGACATTACTTGGCACGGAGTAGCACCTTGAATAATTGAGCGCTACTTTGTGCCAGGCACAGTGACAGATACATCCTTTATCTCGTGATTCTCAGAACATCCTATTATTACCCACATAGTACTAATGTGAAAACTGAGATTCAGAGAGATTAGGTAATGCCCCAGGTTCCAGCTATTAATAGCAAGACTAGGATTGGAACCTGAAGCTATATGAGTTCCAAGTCCCTAATGGTCTCGTGTGGGCTGGGTACAAACCGAAAAGGTACTAGGGAGGGGGTTAGCAAAGGTGGGCTTCTGTGTAAGCCTCTTGGTACCTGAGTGCTGCATGATGATTGAAGGCAGCCAGCAGGCAGGACACATAATGAGGAGCCATTGCTTCGCCCCTGAGGTGGTCTCGGGAGAATCGGATTAGAGCATCACTGAAGCTGCAGTGGGCAAAGGTGGCTTCTGTATCTGTGGTCACTCAGGCATCCCCATAACCCCAGTCTCTGGCACTCCTGCCCCACCTCCAAGATAACCAAGGCCCAGGTTGAAGGAGCCCTTTCTCATTGGTGTATCTTAGTCACTCAGAGCCCCTTTGGGCTGCCCTGGGAGCAGGGATGGGGGTTGGAAGTGGGTCAGTGCCTTGGCAGACCTCCTCAGGAACGTGCCCAGTTCTGACAGTGCCATGCTGTGCACCCGCCGCTGCAGTGATTCATTGACTAGGCTGGTCACGCGGATGTTCTCATCCAAGATCTACAGGCAGGGATGGGTAGCCGTCAACAAAGCCCATAGCCCTGCGCTCCTCCCCTCCCCACATGGGGGCTGCCAACCTGGCCACTTCCCACCCACCTGAAGCACAATGGTTGGCATTGGCGAGTGGTAGAAACCAGATGGGTCCGTGTCTGGCTCCTGCTCCCGGCCCCACTCAGCTACCTCCCCATCCAGCGCTTTCTGCAGCCACTGGGCCACACTTGCCTGGGGAGAGGGACAAGGAGCAGCAAGATGTAGCAGGGCACTGACCTTGCCAGAGACATGTGACTCTACAAAGGCCCACAACTGAAGGGCAGAGCTGTTCTGGAGCCAGGCCCCAAGCACTCACCTGGACTTTGGCCACAAATGTTGCCTCCAGCTGCTCCATGTTCTCCAAGGTCAGCAGGGGCTCCAGCTGAGACACATCAGCCTCTGGCCCCAACTCCAGGCTCCCCATCATGTCCGGCCTGAAGATGGATGGCTGGGTGTCACACTGAGCCCCCAGCCTCTGATCCACCCATCCCACTGCCCCCAGGGCACTGACCCCAGGTACACGTGCAGGGCCCAATGCAGCAGGGTGAAGGCATCAGTGGCACCCAGCTCAGACCCTGTGAGGACTTGCTGCAGGCTATGGCGCAGGCCTCTGTGCAGGGTGTTGGCCCACAGCTGGACCACTTTGTAGTGCGGCGGGCAGCAGGGTGCTACCAGCGCCTCAGCTGCAGCCAACTCGGCTGGCAGTGTCACCCTCAGAGCCTCCAGCCACCCTGCTAGGGCCCCTGGCCCAGGCAGCAGATGTGTCCCAAAGTGAACCTGCTCCAGGCCTTCTTGTAGAGCCCGTAGACACCGCTGACGCCAGTCCCGAGGGGCCTGCCCCAGGGTGGGTGTGCGCCCAGTCTCTACCTCGGCCACACGCACAGCAGCCACCAGCAGGGCTGGGTCCTCCCGTGCCAGCTGCCCTGCAGCTCCTGCAGCTGTCTCCACAGCGTGGCCTAGTGCCTCAGCCAGAGTGCTCAGCCCCTCAAAATCTGGCAACTCTAGGCCCCCCATGTGTGCCCAGGTCTCTTCTCTCAGCTGCTCCAGCTCCCGCAGGCTCACATATGCCTCCAGGAGCTGCTGGGAATCAATCAGGGTCTGCGTGTGGGCCATGGCAGCAGGCACTAAGGAAGAAGGAAAAGAGACAGCCCTGGATCTCAGCCTCACCACCTGCGCAGTGGGTGCAGCAGGGAACGATGAGACCTTGGGGCTGGGGTGATGTGTAAATATTAATCAGTAGTTGGTTAGCCCATTGGAAGGACACTGGTAAGATCCTAGAGCAGGGGTTCTTAACCAGGGGTCCATGGACCCTTTCAGGGTATCCATGAGCTTGAATTGAAAAAAAAAAAAAAATCAACTTATTAACTTTATTTTCTCTGACCTCTAACTGAAATCTAGCATTTCCTTCACTTATGAATGTATGCAATAAATTACAGTAGTAGTCTGTGGTTTTCACCTGACTGGCAAAGGGGTCTGTGAAACAAAAAAGATTAAGAACTCTTGTCCTAGAGGCCTGGGGGGCCAGGTGTGGACCTTGAGCTGATAGAACATGAGGAAGTCAGGGATCCTGGAAGAAGGCAAGGAAAAGGGGGGGACCATGCTAGTGCCTTTTCACCCACTCTCTTAGGAAAGGATTTCAGCATAGCAGCCATGGTGACCACAGCCATTTGCCTGTGTGTCAGTCCTGACTCAGACATCCCATGCTTGGGAAAGCCAGGATGAACTGAATTACCATATGCCATTTGAAGCCTGGGTTACTCTCTGGGAGGTTCCTAGTGTGTCACTCCATGTAATCCCGAGACCCTTTGATCAGTGATGGGTGTTTGATTGACTGCTGGAGGGGGGGGCCCAGCACACACACCTGCCTGTAGCTGGGGCAGCAGCTGAGACAGGGCCTGCAGTTGCTTGTGTTGGGCAACCTGCTCCTGCAGGGGCGCTAGGATCTGTGCAGTCTTGTCCATGCCCTGGAGCAACTCACGGGCCTGGCCCAGGGCCTCATGGGCTCCCTGCATGGCCTCTAGAGCCTGCGCCAGCTGCCACACACCAATCTGCACGCCCTCCAGGTATGACTGCACCACCGACTGTGGGAGGAAAGCAGCCAGTGAGGCCTGGCCAACCCTGAAGCCTGTCCCCAGCAGTCCTGCTCCCCCAATTCCCCCTCCTACCTTGATTCGAGCTTCTAGGGAGCAGGTGCGTTGCACCTCGCGACTGCGGTACTGGCCCAGCCTGGTCAGTTGCTCCGGCCGGTAGAAGATGCCCGAGGCCCACTTGAGCGCGGCACCCCGGGCCAGCTGCTCCGCCCTCTCCTGCTCCGGCCACTCAGGCCCTGGGCAGGAAGAGCCTGGGCAGCTGCGTCAGTCCGGCAGGGCCTGCAGGAAACGGCTGCCGAACCTGCCCCCCTCCTGCTCCTCAGCCTGTCCCCGAGGGCAGTCCACTCCTCAGGCTGCCCTGAAGAGCTCCAGCCAGACCTGTCAAGGGAGGACCCAACTCCACCATTCCTATCTTCTTTCCCTTCCTCCCCCAGCCCACCCAGGCCTCATACCAGGTGGAAGTGCAGGCTCCATTTTGTTCTTGGCAGAGTCCATGGCAGGCCCTGGAGGAGCTGGATCTGCGGTAGCAGTGGGGAGGCAAGGATCTGAGCTAGAGGGGGCAGAGTGAATGCTCCTTTGAGTTGCAGCCTCTGTCTAGGCCCCTCTGAGGAGAAGGAGGGAGATCCTTGCCAAGACCCCTTAGGAAATGAGAGGGAAGCCTCACCTGTTGGAATTCTCAGTTGTGTCCCTGCAGACAGTGAGCGGGCAGGGGGCACAGGCCTCCCGCTGGGCCCTGTTCCTGCTCTGAGTTGCAGACGACAACTTGGTATGGAACCCACAAGGCTTGACCAGGCACTCAGTTCCTCCTCCTCCGCAGCCAGCCTTGGCCTTGAAGATGGCTCTCTCCCCCGGTCCTGTGGCAGAGTTGCTCGTTCCCTTCACTCCCTCACAGGGCTTAGGTGACTTCAGCCCACTCCTGGCCAGGCAATAGAATTCCTCTCCTCAGAGAAGCCTCTGTCCCACCTCCCAACCCAGGAACCCCCTCCTCCCTCCAAGGCCCCTCCCTCCACAAGGCCACGCACAGAATGGAAGGAAGCTGAGTCTCTGGTGCTTTATTCCCAACAGGAAAGAGCATCTGCACTGTGGAATGGGGTGGGGAGGGCTGGGCGCCACTTCCCTGAGGTTTGGGGGCTGGGGGATGTACTCGCTGCAAACCAGGAGTCTTGTCCAGCCTATCCCAGGACCTCTTCATGCTCAGGACATAGGTCATCCCTGGGGTGGGGGCGGGGTGTGCAGATGTGGATGCAGACAACATTGTAGTATGAAAAGTTTGTTGATGGGAGGGCGCAAAAGTGCTTCTGCAGAGGAGTGAAAGGCCACAGGCTGTTGTGAAGGGAGTGTGTGGTGGGTGCTGGCGAGATGGGGGTCAAAGGACCATAAAGAAGCAGGTGTGGCTCAGTGGTTTGAGCGCCTGCTTCCCATATATGAGGTCCTGGGTTCAATCCCCAATACTGCCTAGAAAAATAAAACCATGAAAGCTGTGCCCAAGAGCTGGAGTCTTATCCTCAGAGTTGTAAGGAGCCATGGAGGGACTACAGGGTAGTACTAGGGTAGGGGGTGCTGTGGTGTACTGCCCAAATTCGGCCTTCAGGCCTAAGACACTCATTCCTCCAGTCGTGAGGGTTCACAGCTACGTTGCTCTGTCATTGTTGTTGAGGTACAAAGGCCCAGCTCCCTGCCTGCATTTGGAACATCTCTGAAGGGCCATCCCAGCTTCAAATGTGGACCCTTGATAAGCCACCTTCAGGTAAATCCATGTCTCAAAAGAGAACTTGACCAAAAGTAAACAACAAATAACAATGTTAAAAATGATGCTAAAAAACATTATCTTTCCTACATGCTAGCAACTGCTCTAAGTGCTTTGCTTACATTCACACACAGGTAAACATGGCTGCATTGGCTGAAAAGTGGTTATAATCCCATGGCTGCGACTAAACCTATTGTGTAGCCAAGAGAGAGTTGGCGTTTAGAGATGGAGAGGAAGTGGACAAGCTGAATGTAGTTAGTGCTGGCTGTTAGGAAGTGAGGGACAGAAATAGTTTGGGTATTCCTCTAGGACAGGGGTTCTTAACAAGGGGTCCAAGAGCTTGAACTGAAACTCAAAATAACATTCTAATGGGGACGTGCTGGTGTGGGTGTGATACATTTATTAAATAATACATGGTATAGTGTGTACTTAGTAAGGGGTCCGTGGTTTTCACCTGACTGGCAAAGGGGTCCGTGGAACAAAAAAGGTTACGAACCCTTGCTCTAGGAGAAGGTTTGAGGGAACATATTAGGTTCTTCTAGCAGTGGTGGGCGCCTCTCCGGAGATGGAGATAGGGACTGGGGCGGAGTTGTGTTGAGGCAGGTTGGCAAGAAAAGTTCCAGTGGCTTTCCCTTCTCTACTGCCGGGGCCATTCACTGACATCTTCCTCATCCCTCCCAACCAGGTCCTGTCTCTCCCGCGATCCCCGGTTTGTTTTCGCCCTCCTTGGCTGTTGGACATTACTGACGGTCCCCAGAGTTTTGCGGAATTGCCGGGAGAGAGGAATTGCGCCAGGTTCCCTGGAAGGGCGGAAGCGGAAGCAGCGATGCCGGCGGCCGGGCGACCAGGAGCGGAAGCGGAAGTGGCGGCGGCGCCGGCCTGGCCTGGCCTGGCTGAGGGGAGGCGGCGGGCGGGTGCGATGGCGGAGGCCGGGCCGCAGGCGCCGCCGCCCCCGGGTACTCCAAGCCGGCACGAGAAGAGCCTGGGACTTCTCACCACCAAGTTCGTGTCGCTTTTGCAGGAGGCCAAGGACGGCGTGCTTGACCTCAAGCTGGTGCGGCCTGGGCTAAGGGGACGACAGGGGGAGTTGGATCAGGCCTGGGCCCGGAGCGGGAACCCCCGGGGCGGCCCCAGTGCGTCTTCAGAGAGCAGGCCGCCATTAGTGTGCTTTCTCATAGGAGGGCGGCCGGGGGCCGTTTCATTCATTCCGCAAAGAGCATTGAGCGCCAGCTATGTGCCAGACGCGGGGCTGCAGGTGCTGGCCCTCGTGGCCCGCCCCGTGGTCCCAAGCTGCTGTAGTGCCTGAGTGGAGGTTTGGGACTCAGATCACTGCATATCAGGTCTCAGGGTAGCTGGGGTCTGCGGACCTGACAGATGCCATTGGAGTTTTTATGTAGTGGGTAGGTGGCGGGGAGTACACCAGGGAATGGAGCCGACCATCCTCCACTCTCTTCTGTCTGCCAGGCAGCCGACACTCTAGCTGTGCGCCAGAAGCGGCGGATTTATGATATTACCAATGTGCTGGAAGGTATCGGGCTGATTGAGAAAAAATCCAAGAACAGCATCCAGTGGAAGTGAGTGGGGGCATCTAGGAGGGCAGTAGGGTCTCTTACCCAGATGTGTCAGAGGTATGGGTTGAGGGAGGGTGTGTGCAGGAGAGAACTGGGGCCAGGGGACCCAGAGTCCCTGGCAACTCCTCTCAGCCCCACTCCCTGGGCTCAGAGGTGTGGGGCCTGGCTGCAATACCCGGGAGATTGCTGACAAGCTGATTGAGCTCAAGGCAGAGATCGAGGAGCTGCAGCAGCGGGAGCAAGAACTGGACCAGCACAAGGTGTGGGTGCAGCAGAGCATCCGGAACGTCACAGAGGATGTGCAGAACAGCTGATATCCTGCTGGCAGTCCCTGCTTCGGGGGCGTGGGTGAAGGGCCCTCTGGTCCAGATGGGTTTGCTCTGTAGTGCCCTGGGCTATGTCCTTCTTGGGAGGATGGTTCTGCAACTTCTGACTGGGTCCTCACCTTGGGCTCCTTCCTTAGAGTCCCTCCCCCTCCACTCTTGGCCTATGATCCCTCCCCTTGTGGACCTCAGATCTCACTTTTTCTGAGGGCTTATATATCAGACCTTTACTAAAGAGCTGGGTCCTCTTTCTGGTCTGCTATCTGTCACCATAGGCAGGGGGCATCTGCCGTTTTCCTTAACCCCCACACCTTGGCCTACGTGACTCATGAGGACATCTGCAGATGCTTTGCTGGTGAGCAGAGCCTGGGTAGGGGGAGAAAGGGGTGGGCCTGGGCTGAGCCACAGCCCTGAGCATTGGGCTCAGTGCCCAAGGAGAGTTCCATCTCTTAGGAGGGTTTCTGGGGCCTGGCCAAAGAGGAACGAGGCATTGGTAAGTCCTGGGTTAGAGGGGCCATTGGGACCCTCTGGAGGCCAACCATACTGAGAGGACATAAGGTTTCTGGGCCAGGTCCCTGGGTCTGCCCCCACCTACACCATTCCCTGGGCTTGGGGCCTCTCAGGCATGATAGAAGGGCGAGGAAGAGAGAGAGCGGGTGCGCACATTTGCATGTGTTTGCACATTTGCACTGGTGCCTACTCCCAACCTATAGTTAAAATTGCATTGTGGGTACAGGAGTTGTTCCTCCTCTGCTTGCATGCCCTAAGTTGTTTCTGGGGAAGGGATATTGGCATTAGTCAGAACACTTGAACTTGGGGAGCAGCCCCATCAATGGATCAATGAAGTACCCATGGCCAGCGATCTTTTGCTCCAGGTATATTAGCCCAGATGTCCTAGTTACTAACCACTGGGCTCTCAGGAAGAGAAAAGCTTTAGTTTCCTGCCCCATCCACTCTGGGGGATGGGTAGGGCCTACTATCTAGCCCCTCAGAGGTTATGATCTGCTGCAAAGGGGCAGGCACCCTCATTCCAGCTGAGGTTGAGTCGGTGGTGGGCTCTGACCTATCCTCCCTATCATTCTAGGAGACACACTCCTGGCCATCCGGGCCCCATCGGGCACCAGCCTAGAGGTGCCCATCCCAGAGGTGGGTGCTCAGCTCAGGCGGGCGGGGATGGCTCGGGGCGGGCACTGGCTGTGGAGCCTGATAAGTCCCGGGTGGGGCAGGTAGACGGAGGTCTGGGGTTTGGGGTTATCTAGGAGGATGGGCAGCCTGGGGTGGGAGAAGACACTGTGGCCTTGGTCCAGGGTCAGGCAGGAGCTAAGTCTGGTCCCAATACCTGTCTGCCATCCCCACCCCCTACCTCCAGGGTCTCAATGGGCAGAAGAAATACCAGATTCACCTGAAGAGTGTGAGTGGCCCCATCGAGGTGCTGCTGGTGAATAAGGAGGCATGGAGCTCACCCCCTGTGGCTGTGCCAGTGCCACCACCCGAAGATCTGCTCCAGGGCCCACCTGCTATCTCTT
The DNA here is from genome assembly GCA_026826555.1 of Tolypeutes matacus. Lineage (NCBI taxonomy): Eukaryota > Metazoa > Chordata > Mammalia > Cingulata > Chlamyphoridae > Tolypeutes > Tolypeutes matacus. Next base: position 7,160,488 of record JAKSZT010054017.1, on the reverse strand, counting down.
CCCCTCCTCTGCCCAAGCCTGCCCTGGCCCAGCCCCAGGAAGCCTCACGCTCAAGCAGTCCCCAGCTGACCACACCTACCCCTGTCCCCAGCAGTACTGAGGCCCAGGGGGTGGCCAGCCCAGCAGCTGAGAGCACAGGTGAGCCATGATTGGTAAGGGGGTTATTTCCTGGGTCCCAAGAAGTGGTACCTCTGTATTGTGGAGTGCCATACTGAGAGCTGGAAGGGACCCTGGGGGGTTGTCTTTTTCCTGGTCCCCATCTGGCCTCCCCTTGCTATGGTAGTGGACAAGCCCTTTTTAACAGAGAAGCTCTGGCTGTTTGATGGGGCATTTGTGGCAGTTTCCCCCCAGATCCACCTGTGTCTCACTTTCCCCGGCAGCCCTTCTTGAAGTATGGCCACATCAGCCCTGTCACTCATGAGTTCCCTCCTGCAGGCCTCATGCCCCTGCCTCCTTCAGTGACTCATATCCAGGTTACTTCTTCTGGGTACCTGGCAGTGCCTAACTCCTTGGGCCTGGGATCCAGGGCTGTGGTCATTATCCTGGCTCTGGGTTCTAGCACCACCAGGTACAATAACCTACTTCCTGCCCCCCATGTGACTGGTTTGGGGGGATATGGTTGCAGTGAGTGGAGGCTGTGGAACTGATAGCAAGGACAATGGTGAGCTCAGCTCACTCCCGCTGGGCCCGACAGCCCTGGACACCCAGCCACTGCAGTCTTCTGCCTTGCTGGATGGCAGCAGCAGCAGCAGTAGCAGTTCCTCTGGACCCAACCCTTCTACCTCCTTTGAGCCTATCAAAGTGGACCCCACAGGTGGTGAGTACCTGCCCGCTGGAGGGCAGGGAGAGCCCAGTCTCAGCCCAAAGCCTAAGTTGATGACAGAATTGGGGATGGAACCCAGTTTCCCTATCTCCTCAGCCAGAGCCTGCCAGCCCAAGGGCCCCAGCCCACCTGCCGTCAACCCCAGCCTTGAGACCAGAGCTCTTTGCCATCCAGGCCGAGGAGCCTGGCCTCTGGGTCAGCAGTGGGTGCCCCTTTTGCCCCCATTTGGGCTTGCACAGGGCTCCCTGGCCCTCTCTCAAGCCCTGCCTGCCACCCCTGGGACTTAGGTTTCAGGAAGGTGCAGGCATTCTCCGGGGGAGGGAGTTATGGTATGGCCCTTGGACTCCCAAGTTGGACCAGCCACACTTCCACAGGAGATGTCACTTGCCTTCCGTCTCCTCTCCCTCATGTGTCTTTTTTTTTAAGATTTTATTTATTTATTCATCTATCCTCCCCTTGCTGCTTGTGCTCGCTGGGTCAGCTAACCACGCCGCGCAGGCGGGCTTGCCTTCACCAGGAGGCCCCGGGAACCGAACCCGGGGCCTCCCATATGGTAAACGGGAGCCCTACTGATTGAGCCACAGCCGCTTCCCATCCCTCAAGTGTCTTGCTTCTTCCAGCACCCGTTCTCACTCCACAAGCACCAATGTCTCTCTCTCCTCACCAAATGACGCTTTCCCCTTTTTTTCCCCTTGTATTTTTCTATTTTTTATATTCTTTTTTTTTTTTCCACTTTCTCCTTTGTGTCTCTCTCACACCTTCCCTGTCTCATCTCTATCTGGACTCCTTGAAAAAGTCATCTCGACTCTCTTCCATGTCTTTGTCTCCTGGTCACCCTTCAGTTGTAGCAGTCAGGACATCCAGACAGACCCCTTTACCCCAGAAGGCTCCCCAAGTGCTGCCGAAGACCTGGCCACTGAATCCGGCAGGTCCAGGGTCTTTGCTTTGGTGCCCTTTTGCTCTTGTGTGGATGCTTTTTCCTCCTTTGGCTTTATTGATGCTCTCTTGGCACTTCTGCCTTATTGGCTTCTCCTTGGCCTCTCCCTGATGCTCCTGTAAACATTGTTTCCCAGGGTTTTGTCTCGTTCCATACCTCAGGAGGGCCCCAGCTCTGGGTGGATGAATCTGCATCTTTCTTCTAGCTTAGATCTTTTGCCTGAGCTCCAGATCTCTGTGTCTACCTCGCCTGCCTCCCTGTGCACATCCAGTGGGCACTTCATTCCCATGTCTCCTCAGCTGAACTTATCTTCATTCTGAAACCTGCTTTTCTCCCTCTGTGTGCAGCTTCCTGTTGGCCCTTGGGTGTTACTCCATTTCTTTCTCCTCTCCCTCCTTCCCCTGCTCCCTACCCCATCTCAGCTAAGTGAGTTTCTGTCCCAGACATCTCCTCCCACCCTGCCTGCATCCTCAACGCCCAGGATCGGACCTGACCACTTTGAGCCCAGATACTTGACATCCTCCTCTTGACCCCAACTGACAGAGGGTTCTTTCTGAAATGCAAGCCTGACTGTGGCATTACCCTGTTTACAAAAGTACCTGCAATGGATCCCTGAGATCTGCTGGATAAAATCGGAGCTCCTACAGCTGGCATACGAAGTCCCTCACGATCCGGCTCCAGCACTCCTCTCCAGCTTCACCTTCCTTTGCTTCCCACATGTGCCCTTCCCATCAGACCTTTGTAGCGGAGTCATCACCCAGTAGTACTAGCCCCTGTATAAGTGCCTTCCCCTCTACTAGGTGACCTGACGCTGAGTGGGGTTTCGGAGCCTGGCATGCGGCAGGTGCTCAGCAAGTGTGGGGGTGGACGCTGAGCCCAGAAATGGGGTGTGGGTCTGCTGCCCTTCTGCAGCATCACTGCATTAGGCTGGCTGTGCTGTGCACCTACAATGAGCCTCTAGCACCCCGGTCTCAGCATTGGGGAATTTGGTTATTGCAGGGGAGACCAACAAACAGTGACAGCTTGGCTTGGGGCAGGCCCAGAGTGGACCGTATAGGCTCTGAGGAAGGTGGGGGTTGGAGTGGGCTTCTGTGCCCTTGTGCATGGCTTTCTTTTTCTTTCAGTTCTGGAACTCCCCAAAGAGTTGTCAGAAATCTTCGATCCCACACGAGGTAGGGCATTTTCCCCTGGGGCTGGGGCTGAGGGCCACAGCTTATTGGGTCCTGTGGCTCTTTTCTTGCAGACCTTAGGGTTATGCTTGGTACTTGGGGCAAAGAGTGAAACTCCTGATAGGAATGGGGTCTCCTTTATGGGCTTTGGTGGTTGGAGAGGCAGGAGCCAGAATTTAACTGAGCTCTCCTTCCCCAGAGTGCATGAGCTCAGAGCTGCTGGAGGAGCTGATGTCCTCAGAAGGTGGGTGGCTCAGGAAGGCGGGGGTTGGTGTGGGCAGGGGGGATAAGTGGCACATGGACGAGGCCTTGGCCAGGGGCCTCAGCCTGGTGCTTTCTGCAGTGTTTGCCCCCCTCCTCCGTCTCTCTCCACCCCCTGGAGACCACGATTACATCTACAATCTGGACGAGAGTGAAGGTGTCTGTGACCTCTTTGATGTGCCTGTTCTCAACCTCTGACTGAAGGGGACATGCCTGGTGTGGCTGTGACACAGACTGTCTGGCCTGGGGGCTGCCTGGGGATCTCCCTCCACCACACCTGTACACGGCTTGAGAGCCACCGACTCCTGCCTTCCCCAGCCTTCCCTCACTGCACAGTTCTGGCCATGACTCCCACTCCTGCACCTGCACCTGCACCGTGCTAGGAGAGCAGGGGAAAGGGGCTTAGCCCCCTCCACCATGGAGCCAAAGTGTTTGCCTCGCCTTTTCTGGGGCCTTCCCCCACCTTGTGCCCTCCCAGAGCTCAGGCTTGGCTGCCACCCAGTGGCACAGAACTGAGGAACCACCCTCGCCCCCATAGGACAGTTTGTCCAGCCCACTCCCCTGTCCCTGCCAGTCTCCTGCCACCCCCTGCCCCAGCCCCAAGGAGGGAAGAGCTGGGTGCTTGCCAGCACTACCTTTAACCTCCTTTGCTGCTGTCCACCCCCTGACCCTCCAGCTCCTCCTGGCCGTCTAGTGCACCCCTCTTCTGTTCAGCCCTGAGACCCTATTGGTGGGGTGGTTGGGTGCTAACTGGAAGGAACAGAGGTCTCTAGCTAGGAATCTGGTTGAGTCAGTCCCCAGAGGATTACCCAAGCCTCCCTCTGCCCCATCACTCTCGTTTATTCATTTACCCTGTTAGAGCCATTTGCAGAGATTTAGAAAGATTTACAGTAACGAATGGATTCCTATATAAAGACTATTTTTATACTTTTTGCAGCAAAAGGAAATTGTAATATTTGTACAGTGTCCAAGTGAATAAAGACCGTGCCTAAGGCTCTCTGATCTGGTTCTTTTCAGGGGTCCCCTCCATGGGACTCTGCTTGTGAGGCTGGGTGGGTCACCTGGCAGGAGCTGGAGCAGGAGGTGTGGCTGCTGCCCTAGGCACCTCCACCTGCCGCACCTTGGGGCGGGGCAGGCTGCCTCAGAGGGGCGGGGCGGGCGCCATCCTACGCTCCTCCACCCTCCTTTACCCTCGGGATTCCAACCCGGAACTGCCTCTGCTCCCTTGGGAAGGCCTCGGCGCCTGGTCTGGAGTGGGGGCCTGGGTCGTGAGTTGGGGCTGTGAGGTCCACATTGGGGCGTCCTCGTCCCAAAGGGCCCCAGATCAGGTACGCCCTCGGCTGGAGTGTGCGGGGTCTGTGGGAAGTGCAGCGCCCACGGCCTGGCTGGACCATGGCGCCCCCTCGCAACGTGGTGAAGATCGCTGTCCAGATGCGTGACGCCATCCCGCAGCTCATCCAGCTGGACCAGGTCACCCAGCCTGCTGGGACTCTATCTGCCCCACTGTCCACCTTTTGGGTCACCTCCCCACGGCCCTGTCTCCCGTGGTCCCTTCCCCTCGGAACCCAGCCCACCCCAGCTTCCAGGTTCCTCCCCCACCCCTCCCCACTGCCAGCCCCTTGAGTGACTGCTCCTCTTGCAGGCGAAGCCGCTGGCCGCTGTGCTGAAGGAGGTTTGCGACGCGTGAGTGGGGGCTGGCCCGGGGACAGGGGACGAGGGAGGGGTGCCCCTACCTGCTTCACTGAGCCCTGGTGCCCGGCAGGTGGAGCCTGACTTACCCAGAGCGCTATGCCCTGCAGTTTGCTGAGGGGCACAGGAGATACATCACTGAGAACGTGAGTCTCGCCCCCCCAACCCCACTCACTCCAGACCCCCCCACACCCAGGGTGACCTCCCTATGACCCCCACAATATGGAATGGGATCTTTTTGGCTGGCCCCAAATCCTCCCTCACTGATACCCCAACTGACCATTCCGCAGCACCCTCCATGACTCCCTCCCCTCTCTGTCTTCTCCAGAACCGCACGGAGATCAAGAATGGCAGCATTCTGTGCCTCAGCCCAGCCCCAGTAATGACCCTCCTGCCCCACCCTCCCATTCCCTGCCCCTCTACTGAGCCTTCCTGCCCTGGCCTCAGCCCCCGCTCAGTAGTGCCCCACCTAGTGGACACCCCAGCCTCCTCACCTCTGCTCCTACCCTGCCAGGACCTTGAGGCTGAGCGGTTGCTGGGTAGGCTGCAGAGCGGGAGTCATGAAGGGCGCCGGGAGGCCCTGCAGCACCTCGTCCTGCTGGCCCCAGACCTGACCTTTGCCCGGGAGGTCATCAGCCGTGATGGGCTTCAGAGGCTAGGCGCCATCATTGAGGATGGGGACGAGTGAGCACAGGGCTGTGGTGGGCCAGGGGACGTGGTGGGGCATGGGGGTCCTGATCTGGTCCTGCTCAGCCCCTGATGTCCTCACCCAGTCGAGGGGAGGTGTTGGCCCTCGGGTTGCAGGCCTTCTCGGAGCTCATGGAGCACGGCGTGGTGTCCTGGGAGACGCTCAGCATCCCCTTTGTCAGGAAGGTAGGCTTTTCTACGGGCAGAGGGTGGGGGTGGTGTCAGGATCTGGCCCTCCGTGGTGGTAGTGGCGGGTGACAACCCTCCACCCCTCTTATAGGTGGTAGGCTATGTGAATGTGAACCTGATGGATGCATCTGTGCAGCCCCTGGCCCTTGGGCTGCTGGAGAGTGTGGCCTTGAGCAGCCCTGCCCTGGGCCAGCTGGTCAAGAGTGAGGTGCCGCTGGACAGGCTGCTGGTACACCTACAAGTGTAAGCATCTGGGAGCAGGGTGAGCTCATCAGGGGAGCTGGGCCAGACCCTGGCTAACCGGCTGAGTCCTCTTGTCACAGGATGAACCAGCAGCTGCAAACCAAGGCCATGGCACTGCTGACAGCCTTGCTGCAGGGGGCCAGCCCTGCAGAGCGTAAGGTGAGTGTCCCATGGCTGGATAGGGTAGGCACTGTGCCCCACCTTAGGCCCGTGAGGTGGGTGCTGATTGTGGGGCTAAATCACCTAAGCCCCCTTCCCACCCCCTCAGCACATGCTTGACTACCTATGGCAGAGAAACTTCCGCCAGTTCATCTATAAGGTAGGAAGGACTGGGCCAGGGACATCCTTTCCCATGCCTCCTTTGCCAGCCCCGTATCATGCTCACACCCAGGGACTGGCTGTCCCCAGAACATCATCCACAGTGCAGCACCACTGGGAGACGAGATGGCTCATCACTTGTACGTACTGCAGGCCCTGATGCTGGGGCTACTGGAGCCACGCATGCGGACGCCACTGGACCCCTACAGCCAGGTGCATGTCTGGGGGAGGGGCATGAGGCTGGGGGGGCTTGGAGCTTGGCCTGGAATCTACAGTCTTGACCCCCTCCTGTATACACTGCCCCCAGGAACAGCGAGAGCAGCTGCAGGCCCTGCGCCAGGCGGCCTTTGAGTCAGAGGGAGAGTCCCTGGGCACCGGGCTGAGCGCTGACCGCCGCCGGTCCCTCTGTGCCCGCGAGTTCCGTCAATTAGGCTTCTCAGTGAGTGAGCCCTCTCCACCTCCCCAGCACCACCAACTCCCAGGGCTATTGTTGTTCCAGAGGGCTGGGGCCCTTTCTGAGCTGCCCTTGTTGTCCCCCACCCCCACCCCCCAGAACAGCAACCCAGCACAGGACCTAGAGCGTGTGCCTCCTGGCCTGCTGGCCCTGGACAACATGCTCTACTTCTCCAGGCACGCGCCCAATGCATACAGCCGAGTCAGTGATGGGACGGGGTGGGGCGGGGTTGGGGTCCAACCTAGGCAGGGTCCACATGGGCTTTGCCGTGACTCCCTCCCCATTCCCCCCCCCTTTCCCCAGTTTGTGTTGGAGAACAGCAGCCGTGAGGACAAGCATGAGTGCCCCTTTGCCCGGAGCAGCATCCAGCTGACGGTGCTGCTGTGTGAGCTGCTCCACATCGGAGAGCCCTGTGAGCAGGACTGGGCGTGGCGGGTCCGGGAACAGGGGACGGAAGGGCAGAGAGGGCCAGGGGCTGCACATACTTCTCCCTGAGCCCCTCCTGCCCCCCCCGCTCCAGGCTCCGAGACTGCCCAGGACTTTTCGCCCATGTTCTTTGGCCAAGACCAGAGCTTCCATGAGCTCTTCTGCGTGGGCATCCAGCTGCTGAATAAGACCTGGAAGGAGATGCGGGCCACACAGGAGGACTTTGACAAGGTGGGTGGGGTGGAAGCTGGTGGCCCAGGGCAGGGGCCCAGAGCTCAGGCCGACCTGAGCTTTGGGTGGCCCCAGGTCATGCAGGTGGTGCGAGAGCAGCTGGCCCGCACGCTGGCCCTGAAGCCCACCTCCCTGGAGCTCTTCCGAACCAAGGTGAACGCGCTCACCTATGGAGAGGTGCTGCGGCTGCGGCAGACGGAGCGGATGCATCAGGAGGGCACGCTGGCTCCTCCCATACTGTGAGTTGGGGGGCTGGCTCCCCAGTCCTGGCCCCCACCCTCCTTGGTGCCCCTTGGGCCCTGGCTCAGGTCAGTCCTGCTCAGCAAATCCTCCCCTCACCTCTAGGGAGCTGCGGGAGAAGCTGAAGCCAGAGCTCCTGGGTCTGATCCGCCAGCAGCGCTTGCTCCGCCTCTGCGAGGGGACGCTGTTCCGCAAGATCAGCAGCCGGCGGCGCCAGGGTCTCTGGGACAGAGGGGGGGCAGAGGGCAGCTGCATTGGATGCCAGGGCCCCTCTCGTCATTCCTTCCATTTCTCTTTCTCCCCACAGACAGGCTGTGGTTCTGCTGCTTGTCCCCCAACCACAAGGTGCTGCAATATGGGGATGTGGAGGAGGGCACAGGCCCACCAGCCCCCGAGAGCCTGGCCGAGCAGCGTAAGGAGGGCAGGGGCAGGGATCAGGCACCCACTGTCCTCAGAACGCCCCCTTCCCTGAGGCCAGCTGGGGCCCCAGTGGTCAGCCCACCCTTCTTTCTGCAGTCCCCGTGGCTGACATCAGGGCACTACTGACAGGCAGGGACTGCCCCCATGTGCGGGAGAAGGGTTCTGGGAAGCAGAACAAGGTGAGTGCTGTGGGGAGCCAGTGGCTCACTCCTGCTAGCTCCTGCTCACCCCACACTTCACACTCCTGCTCCCTTGCGTCCCCAGGACCTCTGTGAGTTAGCTTTCTCAGTCTGCTACGACCGCGGGGAGGAGGAGGGCTACCTCAACTTCATTGCTCCCTCTAAGCGGGAGGTGAGTGTCTGGGCCAGGCGGGGCGGATGGACGGGGACAGATGGACAGGTCCTCACGGGGCTGGCCCCGCCCCAGTTTCACCTGTGGACAGATGGGCTGAGTGCCCTGCTGGGCAGTCCCATGGGCAGTGAGCAGACTCGGCTGGACCTCGAGCAACTGCTGACTATGGAGACCAAGCTGCGGTTGCTGGAGCTGGAAAATGTGCCCATCCCTGAACGGCCGCCCCCTGTTCCCCCGCCCCCCACCAACTTTAACTTCTGCTACGACTGCACCATTGCTGAACCTTGACAGTGAGGTTGGCCTGTGAGGAAGGCCACAGCTGCTGCCATGGAGATGGAGGGTGAAGGGTGGAGAGTGGAGGGTTGGAGAAGCACAGACAACCCTGACCTCCAGAGACTGCAACAGAAATAAAGTCGGCTTAGCTCTTGTATGTGTGTCGCGACAGCGCTGAACCTTGTGGGCCAAGCCTGCCTCAGTGACAGCCAGTCCCCCCCTTCTGCCTTCAAACTGAGCTGGGGAAGGAGGTGGGGCATCAGGCCAGAGCCAGAGGGCCACAGCTTGGGGCTACAACCTGGGCAGCTACAGGTGAGGGGCTGATGTTCTGAAGGAGTGTTGGGACAAGCTGGCCCTCTGCTCTTCCCCAAGAGGAGCCTTCAGCTGCCCTCAGTGCTGGGGCTGCCAGCTGGCTCAAGAGGAGTGGCAAGGCGGGAGGCACTGCCCCAAATGGACACCTTCCTGACAGTCTGAGCTCTGTCCTCAACTCTGCCTGGCCCTGCCCTGTGTCCTTTGTGGGCCTTCAGGAGGCCATCTGGTGAGAGGCATAATGGGAAAGATGAGAAGCTGGGCCAGCTCTGTGCTAGAGGCAAGTTCAAGAAAGACCTCTGCAGGCCAGTGGGAGGCTATGGGCTGATGGTGACAAGAGGAAATTCAGTGCAGGATGCCCTGAATTCTGATCAAAACCCATTGCAGAAGCATGGTTGGGTGGGGGCCACAGGCAGGCCAGAGCCCCTGCCTCTGACATGTGGGCAGAGCAGCTAGGGGTGCTGGCTCCAGCTGGATGCCTGGCTCAAAGGCCACGGTCACTGATCCCATGCCTCTGAGGCAGAAGAGGGCATGCCAGCTGGTGGGAGCCCACAGGGCAGGCTGCAAGCTGCCACCACCTCTAGCTTCTTTCTCCATGCTTCTCATTGTTTCTTTCCCAATGTCTCCTCAAGTAACACTTGACAGTATTAACTGTCAACATGTTACCTTGAAAACTGCTGAAATAGCACCTCCTTTGGACAATGTCTTGGGTGAGCACTTGCTCCCCCATCCCTGCTATGCTTCTGCTCCAGTCAGGCCGCAGACCAGACCTCCCTCAAGCATCCAGGTTCCAACAGGCACATGCCTGGGTTCGGAGATGTCCCACCACACCTGGAATAGCCTGTTACTGTGTTCAAGGTAGAACAGGGCGGGGTGGATCCCACACACAGTTGGTCTCCCAACAGTCAATCCTTCCTTCTCAGTGTCTCCGTTCCCTTGTTCAGGCCACCATCATCTTGGCAAAAACCTGATTTCCTCGCTCCCATCTTGTCCTCTCCAGATCTCTCAATACCCGCTGCACTTGTTTTCTCAAAAATCAGTCTGATGATTACACACACAGACCACCCCCATCCTTTATTCTTGGATCTCCCCGTCGTCCACAGAATAAGTCATGATTACCATGATTGAGCACCGAGATGAGCTAGCTGGCTTGAGGACATTTTGGGGTGTAGCTTCCCCAACAGGTGCCTGTGGCTTGCAGGGTTCTCAGTACTTGGTCTCAGCCAGCATCATTCCTGCCCACCCCCCTCCCATCCCCCACCAGCACTGCTCTGGCCTACCCACATGCATCCCCATGGCCCCTTCTGCCTGTTTTTCACTGCCTCAAGTCTTTCCTTGGGCTGCTAGCCCTAATCCCTATTTTTTCCTGCTCCCATGGGCCACTGCCCCAGTGCTTGTTTCTCTATTGGCACCTGCCCTGCCCACTGGACTGCCTACTGCCTGTTGGCTTATTGACCTCCCCAGCTGGCCTGGGAGCTGGCAGAGCTCTGCCACTTCTGGGGCCCCACTTAAAGCACAGTACCTGTGGGCACTCAGGGAGCTCCGGCTAGCTGCTCTTAGAACTGATGAATAGATAGAGGAACAAAGTGTGATGGCTGCACAGAGGGCCAGAAGGACAGACTTTCAGAGCTGCTATTGAAAAGTCACTGGCGCTGTTTAGAGGGTTGAACTAGATGACCTCTAATGCCCTTTCTATGCAGAGATGCTGTCCTCTTTCTTCTCCTTTCCTTATTTTATTTTTTATTTTTTTATTTTTATTTTTTTTTAAGATTTTTATTTATTTATTCATTTATCACCCCCTTACTGCTTGTGCTCGCTGGGTCAGCTAACCACGCCGTGCGGGCGGGCTTGCCTTCACCAGGAGGCCTCGGGAACCGAACCCGGGGCCTCCCATATGGTAAACGGGAGCCCTACTGATTGAGCCACAGCCGCTTCCCTCCTTTCCTTATTTTAAAAGCCAGCCTCCCTGACACAGGTATCATCAATCAGTATGCTCCTGTGGCCTGGCTGGAACAGAGCCTCTGTTGCAGGAGATGCCCCGGGCTCTGTGCTGGGAAAGACTGCTAGGCCTCTGGGGTCCCCTACTATCTTGGTGGAAGAAGCTAGGACCTGGCTGAGTGTTAGCTCAGTGGGAAGCAGCCCAGGGCCAGCCTGAGGGCACCCGTGGGGCTTTGGGCCAGGTGTGAGGAGAAGTTGCCTTTGTGTCTCTGGCATTTTCTCTACATTAGCCCTCAACCTAGACTAGGTCTCTTCAACTGAATGGGGAGGAGGGGGCCCTTCAGTCTGAGACCCTCAGACACAGAGGTAAAATCTGGAATTTTTAATCTTTTTTTGGGTTTACAACAAAGACCAGGGCTTGGCTGCTATAGTTCAGTGCTTGTAGGTCAAGAGAGCTCCTGTATGGGCCAAAGGTAGGCACAGGCCTTAGGAGAAGTGTGCAGGGCAAGAGGCACAGGGGCTACTCCTTCCCAGCAGCACACCCAGGACACCTGAGGGCCTGGCCTCCAAACCAGGGCCGAGGTCGGAGAGCAGGAGCTGGCGTGTTAAAGGGCCTGAGGCAGAGATGTGTAACTGGAAGGCTCCTGTAGGGCTGTGGAGCAGATGGGCAGGAAGCCCCCTGGGCTGCCCTGCTTAGTCCCACCCAAATTCTGGGAAAGGACCTTTGGAGGCATGTAGCAGAGGGAGGCAAGGGTTACTGGTCAGACTCCAGATCAAGAGGCCAGTGTGGGGGACTATAGGGGTGAAGGGGTTGAGCCACAGGGCTGGTCGCTGACCTGGCCTTAGAGTGTTAGGGTCAAGTCAGCCCCTCCCACGAAGCGGGACTGGATGCAGGTCACCTGGGGCAGTTGGGCTTGGAAGCGCCTGACAGCAGCCATGTTGATACCGGGACACATGGACACATCCAACACACGGAGCTGCTTGCACAACTGCCCAATGGTATCCAGCGTTCTGCAGGGAGGCCCCAGCATGAGTGCCTGCCCCAGCATGGGCCCAACCCAGGCCCTGCACCGTGGCTCCCTCTCAGCATTGCTGCCCAGACACTCACTGCTCTGTGAGCTGACTGCAGCTGGACAAGTTGAGGTGCTGCAGCCTCCTCCAGGAGCTGACTGCCTGGGCCCAGCCCTCATCGCTGAGGAGGCTGCAGTGACTTAGAGCCAAGCGTTCCAGGCTGGGACAGCCCCTGGCCACAGCTGCCAAGCCTACGTCTGTGAGTGCCGGCAGGAGGCTTAATGACAATTGCCTCAGCTGGGGGAACTGGAGCACCTGCAGGGATGGGGATGGGTAGCATGGCACTGGGGTCCTTCCAGATCCCCCAAATCCAGCCAGAGGAGTGGCCGAGGGTGGCAGAAGCCAAGGAGAAAGAGTCAACCAGACCTCTGGCTCCAGCCCCAGGATCCTCAGTCTGTCCACACTCCCAGCCCCATACCTTGGCCAAACTTGCATCGGTCAGCTTGCTGCAGGCTGTGAGGTCCAACTCCTGCAGGGCCTGCAGCATGAGCAGGGAGGGGCCCTGTGTCTTGGGAGAGGACTCCTTGAGACCTGAGGCCTGATGCTGTGGAAAGAAGCCCTTGCTTCTCAGGTTTCCCCCGAGTCTGGCCCCCAAGTGCTCCTAGGGAGAGACTTGAGAGGGACAGGAAGGCAGCCGAGCCCAACAACCACCCCACCTTGCATGACCTTGAGTGTCCCGCACCTGGGGCCCCTGCACAGGTTCCTCATTTGGCTCCTCTAGCCCCAGAAGCCCCCAGTCCTGGAGCTCCTTGCACCAAGCCAGGCGCAGGACCGAGAGGTGGGTAAGGTGGGTGCAGATGGCCTGCACACTCCGGTTGGTGAGGGCCACACAGGAGGATAAGTCTAGCACCCTGAGGCGTGGGCCCAGTGCTGGGATCAGGGAGAACACTGAGGCATCCTAGGAGGGAAGTAGAGAAGGGGCAGAGCGATTGAGAGGTGGCTTGTACCTCTGTCACCAGGGCACGTGGCTGAAAATCAGGTTTGGCAGGGGTCAGTAGGCAGGTTTGCCCATGGTTCCAATTCTCAGGCACTAGGGAGCTACCAGAGGAGTCCAGGGAGGGAAGCAACATGGCCCCTCTGCTGGTAGTGAAAGGTTGGAGTAGATAGGGCAGGCCCTGGAGATGGAAGACCAGAGGTGATTGGAGGGTAAAGGCCTAGACTACAGTTGGGGCAGAAAGAATGCAGGTGGACACTTCTAATGTACCTGCCCTGCCAATGCTCACAGCCCTCTGACCATATCTGATTGGACCAGGGTGGACATCTGACCCAAGGTGAGCCAATCAGACACACTGCCTTGGGAATTTAAACCAGAACTGTGAGGTCATGGTTAGAGTGGAGAGCAAGAGTTAAAGGCAGCACAGAAGCAGCTGGCTGGTAGAGAGGCAGAGAGGGGAGCTGCAGAGGCACAAGAAACAGCCCTGGGGACAGTAGCTGAGCGGCCTGGTGGCCTAGGGAAGATGGAGTGGGGAGCCCTTGTGGGGAAACAAGGTTGAGTGACTTTCTTTAGGTTGTGAGGACCCTGCTCACATTGATATGTTGAAGGAATAATTCATCAAAGAGAGAGAGAGACTGATGTTGCCAAGACAGGGAGATCACCCAGAGGACAGGGCTGAGTCCTACTCAGGGGACTGGCTTCAGCCAAGAAATTACCCTGCTGCTCCCATATTGCATAACCTCCCCTCTGGCCCTTTCATAGCACCACTGGTGCCCCTTCCCTGTGGGGCTTCAGTCTATCACCCTTTCACCAGCCTCCCCTGCCTCCAGAATGCCTGTCCGCAGCGCCTAACCCAGACTGCAGTGTCACCAAGCACTTGGCACGTGAGGCTTTGGGCCACCTTGGGGCCTGAGTGGCCCTGGTCTCTTGGACCTCCCTCCACCTGAGCCCACAGTGGGGGCTGCAGGGAGGAGGGCTGGCAGCAGCACTGTGCCCCAAGCTCAGTTCTTACCACTCTTCCCTGGACGCAAACACTGGTGCCACATGCCCAGTTCCCAACCCCCTGGCCCTGGAGAGGAAGGGGCTGGGACACTCACCTTGAGTGAGGAGCAGTAGGCCAGGCGGAGGGAGGTCAGTGGGCGGGGGGCTCGACACGGCGAGCCCAAGGCCTGGACCAGTTCCTGCCCATTCACCAAGCAGCACTCGGCCATGTCCAGGCTCCGCAGCTCCTGTAAGTCTCCCAGGGCCACACAGCCCGCATCTGTCAGCCGCTGCAGCTTCCCCAGGCTCAGGTGCTGCAGGTGCCGCAGGCCCCGGCTCACAGCCAGGAGGGCCCCATCAGCCAGGTCAGAGCAGCCGCTGAGGTCCAGGGAGATAAGGCCTGGTTGCTGGCGGCAGAAGGCGGCCACAGCCTCTGTGGAGAGGTCCCGGCAGTTGTGCAGGCTCAGCTCCTGCAGCTGCAGCCCAGCCACCTGGCCCAGGGCCTGCAGGGCCTCGGGCAGCAAGCCGGTACCACTCAAGTCCAGGGCGAGCAGCCTGCCAGCCCGCTCCTTCACGAACCGCAGCAGGTTGCGGAAGGAGAGGGGCGAGGGGGAGGAACCGTGGGGGCTGCTAGAGCTGCGGGCCAGGCCAAGCTCGAAGGTGAGGTGGCAGTAGGCCAAGGAGAGGCACTCCAGCCTGGGGGCACAGCTGCTGAGCTGGTTGAAGCTGATGTCGCCCAGGTCCCGCAAGCCAGCCAGGCTGAGCTCACGGAGGCCACACATTGCCTCCCGGACCCGCTGTGCTGTCTCCGGCTGAGCCAGCAGTGTGCCCGAGGAGAAAAGGCTGTTGCAGCCACTGAGGTCAAGGCTACGCAGCGCCGGGCAACCCAGGATCAGGGCCACGAAGGAGGCCTCTGTAAGGCTGCTCCCACTCAGGCACAAGCTCTGTAGGTGTGGGCCCAAGTGGTAGGCAACAGACTGCAGCACCTGGAGCGAAGCTGGAGCACCATCCAGGTTGGTCAGGCTGATGGAGGAGATGCCCCTGAGGCCCAGGCTCTTAATGGCCGGGAGGGAGGCAGAGGTCGCAGGGATGTTGTACCGCACGTTTGTCTATGGGGAGCAGCAAGCCTGGGGTTAGCCCTCTGGCTTGATTGGGAGCTGGGCATGGGGTATGGTGGCAAGAGTTGGGTCCTTCCACAATGGGGGCCCACCACAGCATGTGACATCATATGTGGTTGAGGGGGGTGCTGGTGGCAAGTGGGAGTTGGGAAGACAAGTTAAGCTGGGGCTCAAAGGGAGATGACCATCAGGGGAAGGCAGGAAGGCTAGTGATATGCTTAGGGACACCAGAGTGCATAGTTAGAGAGCTGAGTGTGGGAGGGTTGGGATGTGACCTGGAAGGGGCCCAGCAAAGCCCCTAGACCTGGGGTGGGCGTGGGAGGGCAAAGCGTGCTGGACACCAACCCTTGGGACATTGAGAAGGAGGCCCTGAGACCCTAGGCTTAGCCTCCTAAGCCAGGGGACTCAGAGCTTAGCATTAGCTAAGCAACCAGCCTTCCCCACTTCTTGAAAGCACATGAATAGCTCTCAGAATAGTTGAAGGCAGAAAGAAGCAAGGCAGGTGATAACTCACCATCTCCTGTGGTCCAGGTATCAGAGGTCTGGAGGCAGGCAGTGAGGCCTAGGGCCCTGGTGGCCTCAGAGTGTGTCTGTGCCTCATGAATGTTTGCAAAAAAAATCTGTGTGTTAAGTGAAAGTGTGTGTGTGAGCTAACACGTGGGGCCTCCTGGTATTTGGCCCTGAATGCTCCAGAATTGAAGATTTGCTTGTGATCCCTGTGGCACATCTCTGGAGGACACACCTATCTGTCCAGGTAAGGAAGGAGAAGCCTCCCATTTCTGTGGACAGGTGCTAAGAGAACAAGTCTCAGGTGACAAGGAAGTAGGGCTGGCTCTGCCACGAGGAACAGGGCTACCTGGCCAGGGGTACCATGAGTGGGGCCAGACCCAGGTGAGCTCAGGGCTTAAGTGCTGGGGAATACACTAGCTTGTGTAGGAGTTTGGGGAGTCCCCAGCTAAGGGGATGTTTTCACAAACCATCCCTGAGCTTGAGCTAGAGGGAGCCAAGGCAAGGTGGCCCAATCTGTGTGGATAGGCCTGTGGCGGAGGGGGGATGAAAACTTGGTTTCTAAATCCTCACCCCCTTTCCCTTACCCTCAGGGGTGCTACTCAAAAGAACCTCATCTTAATGTATCAAAATGATCCTGATCCAGGAAAGCAAGCTCCCTGAAAAACCTATCCTGACAGTATTAGCAAAATCAAGCCTACTTGTATTCTACAAACCCCCATCAAAAGGGAATCAGAGGGAAGCAGCTGTGGCTCAATCAGTGGGGCTCCCGTTTACCATGTGGGAGGCCCCGGGTTCGGTTCCCGGGGCCCCCTGGTGAAGGCAAGCCCGCCCGCACGGCGTGGTTGGCTGACCCAGTGAGCGCAGGCAGCAAGGGGGGGATAAATGAATGAATAAAAAAAAAAAAAAA